>BCIX01000003.1:0-179214 GCA_001600095.1 Bullera alba
CCTCTAACCCTCTAACCCTCTAACCCTCTAACCCTCTAACCCTCTAACCCTCTAACCCTCTAACCCTCTAACCCTCTAACCCTCTAACCTCTATACCATCGAAGCTTTCCTACCTCTCATCCCCCGAAACACCGGCAGGATCTCCCTAGTCGCGTCGGAAGCCGGAGCCTGGTATATGAATACCCTGGAGGAGCCCACTCGGACCGCCTTGAGTGATGTGGAGAATGTGAACTGGGAGAAGGTCGAGCATTGGGTGGAGGATTGGACATTGTTCTCCAAAGGCCAGCAATCGGAGCTGAAGTGGGTACCTATCGACAATGCGGTTGGTGAAGCGTACTACCCCAGCAAAGCCATTCTCACCTCTTGGGCTCGAGCGTTCGCGATACAGCATCCGGAGGTCAAGCTGGCCATTGTGTGCCCGGGTCACTGCGCTACCGAGATGAATGGTTACTCTGGCCCCAGACCAGCTTCTGCCGGCGGCGAGAGCATCTCTTGGCCGGTGTTGAACGAGTTTGAGAGTGGACACTTCTATCAAGATGGGAAAGAGCATCCATTTGTCAAGCCCGCTCCAGATTACTTTGGCAAGTAGTAGGCAAATGAAGCGACATGCACAATGTTGGAAGATGCCTGAGAGTATGAGTGGTATAAGACCCGCTGCGTCGTTTCATACTGTTTCATACCATACATCAAGCTAAGCGGAAGGGAGCTGTCATCAGTAAATTCCGTTCAGTAAATTCCGTTCAGAGCACTTTGACAAGCGATACGAGCAGCAGGTGAGGCGGTTCATATGGAGTGGCATGCACATTCCTCAAAGACGCCTGGGGAAATGAATCTGTGAGTGATCCACGCCAAGTTACATGATTGCATACCACTCATCATGTTGCCGACTTGATATGATACAACCTCGCACAGATCTCCGCATCGAGCTTGACTCGCAGAKTGCCATCAGCCCACTTGACGTCGGATTGGAATGTCTTCGGATAGAGCAGCCTGACTTCTCCGGACCYCAAACCCAATGGAATCTCGCACTCTGCCGATCCACCTCGCTTCCAGACCATGAGGTATCGAGATCCACCATCCTCTGACTGCATGCCAAGAGCCAACCACTTGTCGTGCCATTTCGGAAGACCCAACGGCCAGAATGGGGTGAACGTCCTGATATCCTGCTTGATGGATTGATAGACTCTCATACCCTCGTAGACGATATTGTCGAGCTGATGACGACTTAATAGGTCCAGCCGACCACTGAGATGGATCCTCCCGAGGAGAGAGTTGGCGACTGTCATGGCGTTGATCTCGTCCGACCATGATGGCTGAGGATAGGCCCAGGTCGCTCCTTGCTCGGGCAAAACAGCAGTCGGTATAGCTGCGGCGATAGCAGCATACAGCACTGGGTCCTGCTGGTCACTGGTGGACTGCAAGGTGTGAGTCGCGAGCATGTCGTACTCCATACGCTGGGCACCGCTCGAACAGTTCTCAATGACGAGGTCGGGGTATCGATCGAGGAGAGTGCGTACCCAGGCGAGGTATGCTTGACCATGTTCTGCCTGACCAACACCTGGACTGGGACAATCGACGTCGGTTCCGAGGATATGCTCGATGTTGTAGTCGAACTTGAAGTATCTCGCCCCGTACTCGTTGACCAGTCGATCAATGACAGAGTCCATCCGCTTGATCACTGCTGGATGTCGATAGTCGAGGTGATAGCGGCCTCTCTCCAGTATCTTATGCCCGTTTCGCTGGAAGAATGCTTCGAAGGGGAGGTCTTGAGCAAGAGCGTTTCTGACACCGATGACCTCTGGCTCGATCCATAGACCCGGTTCAGGCTCTTGGCCTTGATCCTCTCGAGCAGTTGAGGAAAGCCCATTGGGAATCTCTTCTTCGACGGCTCCCAGCCTCCGACATCGTCCCACCAGTTCCCATCATCGGCATACCAGCCAGCGTCAACAACAAAGTACTCTGCGCCGGAAGCCGCAACGGGATCCAGAAGAGCTAGGATCTTCTCGTCGGTGGGGTCACCGAGTAGACAGTTCATGTAGTCGTTGAAGATGATGGGGAGGTCTTTGTGATCTTTATGAGGTCGGAGGAGAGTTCGTCGGTATCGAGTGAGTGAAGCGAAAGCGTGGTCGATATTGCCGTCGGTGGCGAGGCAGAGAGCTGTCGTTGGGCTTTGGTGGATTTGGCCAGGAGCAAGATGCAGGTTCCAATCTCCTCCTTCTGGTCCACAGGTCGCGAGGGAGAGTTTGTCGTCGTAGTCTCCTAGATCCCAGCGCCAAGCTCCATTGTTCTCAATCTGCCACAACCACACAGCCTTCTCGCTCTTCAGGATGCCCATGGGTAGGTGTCCTTGGGTGGTGAAGGTGCTCTTGTTGACTAGGCTGTAGTACGCCATGGACTCGGCAGCGGGTCGTATAGCGACGCGATTGAAGCCAAAGTCATCGAGGCCAACACTTGGTAGCGAGTATTCCTGCCATTGCGCTTCCCTGAACCACGAGTTGTTGGCAGTGTAAAGGGTGTAGTCGTCCCACCAAGGTCCTTCAGCAAGATCGCCAATGACCAAGCTGGAGAGCTGGGTAAGGAAGTGGGTATGGGGGGAGGCGTTTTTGATAGTCGAGCGAGCTCGTAGGACGGGTAGCTCCGAGACGAGAGTGTATTGAGCGGTGACGATGATCCCAGTCTTGTCATCGCCCAAGTCGATCTCCAACACCCTATCTCCGCCTTGAGTAGTGATTCGATGGGAGCTGAACTTCATCTTTGCGCTTAATCCACCTCCCACCAGTCCAGTTCCCGTCTTCTGCTGCCCGGTGTGATTTCCTACTCCGTCCATACGAATCTCCACCAGAGGAGGATGCGGAGAATCATCGTCGATATCGGCTGGAGCGGCAGGAGGGGKGATGGAGGCAAGGTAGACCGTGTGATCGAGTTTGACTCTGAAAGTGACTTGTAAAGCCGTGTTGGCCAGGGTGATATTGAAGGCCATGTTTGGTGAGTGTGACTGCTGGAAGAAGGATCAGCCAGCTAATTAGATTGACAGCTCATCAAATGAAGACACCGAGACGGTTATACCCCTGGTGATAACAAAACAGGATGTCTGGACATCCGCGATAGAGCCAAACCCTCGGGCCGACTGGACCGACTTCGCGGAGTTCACGGCGCTCACACTCCCGATCTCCCGAGACTGGACCAGAGTGAGAGAGAGGTTCATTGCGTCGATCTCAGTGATTAGAACAAGTTGCGGCGCAGTGCTGAGTCGTCCGGGCATGCCTGATGTATCCGTGTAGTGTGTATGATGAGGACAAGGGAGATGATAAGTAGACGAGAACATTGCGAGAACGGGATTGAGCGGCGTCGATCGAGAGCTCACCTCTACGAAGTACGAACGGAACGAAACGGTAAAGTACTCGTACGCCTAAACGGCAACTCAGGCTTTAGGCATCCAGCGTCTGTCTGTAGGCACGCATCGAGCTCATCAATTGCGACTGCTGGCCGATGCTATCTCGCCGTTTGGCCTCGCCCTTCAACAACCCTTCAATCACCCTTGCTTCTAAACAACGTCCTCCCACATTCGATCGCTACATCGTTTCACTATCTTCATGCACATGCGCGGTGAATGACCACGGCCGGCTTGGATCGCTCCATCAAGACTAGAGGCGAATTACGATGACGCGTAAGAATGCAGTATCGACTTCAATGGACCGCGACTTCACCTCCACCATGATCAGCTGAGTCGCCGTCGAGAAGATGTGCGAATCATTCCAACGGGTCGGCCAGACTAGTGAGGGTAGAGGTTTTCGGCTACCTGCGCTTTGTCGATGTCGACTCGTTCGGTAGGAGTTGGGACGTCGGTCATGTTCCCGATCGAGATACAGCATGTTTGCAGTCTCATCAATACTGGAAGACTGTTATTGACTCATGTCGATGTACCCAGTGCGGGTTTTCCACAACAATCATCCGCAACAAAGTCACGCACTACCGCTCACGATTGATAGATGCCATGGACTCGATAGGAGCGCAGGAGGCTAGAGTATACGTGGAAACGGAAACGGACCAGGTGAGTAACGAGTGCATCCCGTGTGGTATGGAACCACTGAACACAGGTCCAAGCGATCCCCATCAGTCAGGGCCAGTTGAAACTCAGTCTGGCCAAGCCATGTGAGCTCCACTTTCCCACAGATGGAGGTGAGTCCATGCACTCTGTAGCAAAGTAGGGCTGTAAGTTACATGCGCTGACAAATGCCCCGTCTCAGCCTAGCCTGACTTCCTCTCCGTTCTCCACCCTCCTGCGCATTCCATCATTCCAAGCAAATGCGATTCAATGCCTCTTACTCCCATGGAGACATCCTCCTCTCCAGTCATCAATCATTGACATCTGCTTCACTTCCAGTCTCCCGCACATCCCTCCCGATCCAAATACTGGCGGAGCCTAAATCGGCCGTGGAGTCAGGAAATACAGTGTAGCAGAGACTTGGTCTTGAGTAAAGGCGAAGGATAGATTATGGAGGTCCGTCATCAACGTCACCTGTTGGAGGAAAGGGTCAGTGGGGCGTGGTGATGAAAGCGATGTTGAGAAGGTAGAACCCGAGACGAGGGTTTCTAAGAACCGTAAGCATACTCTCCGAGTTCGATGAGGCAGATCTTCCCCGTGAACTTGCGCTGATCAACGTCCAGAGCGTCGTAAAGGATTGTTGATTCCGCTCCCCCAAGCTTCGAGAACCAAATGCAATCATTCGCGATATACCCCAACCAGAAGAAAGGCAAATCTCTGAGTCCTAACCGCATCACATAGCCATCTGCTAACCGCTAACCCACCATGCTGCAGCAACTCCACTGGGCTACTTCAAGCATCGGATTGCTGATAGCCAATCGACTTTCGGGTAGGCGAAGAACTAAATATGACCTGTCTGAGCCGAAGCGAGACCAGTTGACTATGAACGAGAGGTCTGACGGTTGTCTATCATGTAGGTGAAGCTCCAACACCCAACTGACCCAGCATAGCTGACTCATTTGTGCTCTCAAGCCCTCGACCTACTCTCCGTTCCGGGCAAAAAGTGAGTACATCGATACATGCTCACCGAGACGGGCAATAGCGTTCGGCTTAGGTCCCACATCAATCTATAACCCTTCAAGCTTACTTATCGCGGTTGTCTTCTTGACTCACTGCTGACACAGGCACCATGCTCATCCGCGCCCCAAGGGCCATTACGAGATCAGTCATTATTGTGGTGCTAGGTGCCGTGCTGGTCAGGTCTGCTCGACACCTCTCGACACCCATACTTTGGGAGACGGGCTATCCGTGGCCGAAGGTCAGGTCTGCCTTGTGAGTTGAACTTGAGACATCGTGTGTCACAAATGTCACGCTGCTAAGACGGACTCGTCAGATCTCCGTTTGCGGATCAAGGAGGATCTAGGCTGCACTTCGGGTCCCACAAAGATCGTTCCTGTGGAGGACCTGCGACGGTCATTCATGGCATTACGCAAGATGTGGCGCTCGGCAGCTCGCTCGGGGAACTTCTCTGGCCTCTGGCCTTCCCCGGCCTCCCCCGGCCTTCCCCGGCTCACGTGTAGGCTGGGTGGGCTATTAGGCACTAAACCTTGTTCAACCGGTTCAACTCGTCACAAATCGCTCTCTTGGTATCTCCCGATCTCCCAAACTCTCTTTTTGATAATGCTAAGTAGTAAGTACCTCCAGATTTCAGTTTGCGCGTAACAACAGCCCCGTCGATCGCATTATCCAATAACATCCGCTCTTGAAGATTCTCGTAGTAGGGGATCAGCTCGACAACCTCGATCTGGCAACAAATTAAGCTTACCCGCGAATACCGCTCTCTACAACGGAGACCGTCGTATCTGGTTCACCTTGATCTACCTTGGAACATGGTAAGCTAAAGTAAGCTCCACGCCATCTCCTCGGTGACGCCTACAGGCGGACTCAGGTCTCAGGCTGCTGCTCTGGATGCTGAGACGGTCCACTTCGGCTTCAGGCGTGTGAGCCATCAGTCACTGAGCCCGCGAGCGCCGAGCGGATGCAATATGTCTGTATCCGGATTCTGACCTGCAGCTATATTCACGCCAGCTACTGTGCACGATGCAGCGGCCATATTTCTGGTGAGTCAATCCGCATCCACATCTGCTTTGCCTTACGTTGCGAATCAGCCGTTGAACCTTATGATAAAGACGCAAGTCTCGGAATGGACGGAATAGGCAGCTACGCTCCGAACACTCTAGTACCAACAAGGACGTCTCGGTAAGGAGAAAGCTTGATAACGCTTGACCCGACGAGCCGCCTGCACTTCATTCTTCCCCAGTCTCCACAGATTTTTCTTTCACCTACCACATACACTGCCCATAACTCATCATCCAACGATCATCATGCCCCATCTTCCTTTCGGGATGGCCCTCTTCGGCGGTGTTGATGGTACAGCCAAGCTGGAGGATGGCGAAGCCCTCAAGTCCACCCTCTTCTCTTTCGACAAGCTCGACCCTTCCAAGTACATTTCGAGCCAGTACAACTACACCGACTTTTCCGGCGCCACCGTCTCGGTCACCTTTGACGTACCGCCAAATGTCGACTTTCAATGGTCCACCAGCTCCGAGGTCTTCACTGTCGTCGGCGAGTCGAAATCTGAATACCAGAAGAACCTCAGCCAGAATTTTGGTCTCTCCGGATTCGCCAGTGGTTTCGGAGCAGAAGTCAACGTTAGCTTTGGTGAGCAGACCTTTGAGGAGACGTACAAGAGCTATGCCTCTTGCTATGAGCGAACCATCATCTACCGCCTCAAGATAGGTCATGCCGATGAGGTTCGACAGTGGCTCTCATCTACCGCTCTCGACCTCTTCGCTTCCGGCAACGCCGATCACATCGTGGAGCACCTCGGTACTCACTACATGAAGTCGGCAGCCTTCGGTGGCTTGCAACGCGCCTCTGCCAGTATCGACATTCGTGACTCGGGTATCACCACCGACCTCTCCACCGCTATCAAGTTGAGCGCCGACCTGGGCGACAAGGGTGGATCAGTCGATGCGGGCGACAAGACCGAGACTGCGACCAAACTACACAACAGCTTTGGCAACACCGCTGTCACCAGGATGGGAGGCACGTCTACCAACGACGTAGCGTTATGGAAAGCCTCTATCAACACGCAGCCTACTCCCGTCGGATACGAGCTCGGTACTCTGGACGAACTCATCACCGATCCAACGGTCGCAGCAGCGGTCAAGCAGAAGATTCAAGATGTCATGAACGAGTATCCGGTGATCGGCTCCTCTGCGGTTGCAACATACTTTCCCTTGTCCAACACCGTCACAGACAGTGGAAGTGGATCGCACAGCAGTGAGTGATGTAAACGCTATGACAGCTGACGGAATAGGCATCACCTGCATCAACATGGCGCATCTGCAAGGCTGGTACTCGCTCGGTCAATTCGCCCTTCCCAACTATGGCGAGGATATCGGGCAGATGGCTGGACTTATGGTCAAGGAGGGAACGACTGTCCCAGGTCAACCAAGAGCCTTTACCGATGCCACCGGACTGGATCGTAAATGGGGAATGGGAGATCCACACCATCTCTGTGTCGCCAACCTCACAGCGCCCGAGAATTACGTTTCGATCTCTGGGGTATTCAAGAATGGTGATGACTGGCCTCGTGCTGGAGACTGGGATCGACTCGTCTGCGTACACAAGGACTTCATCAAGGAAGCGGTATATGGCGACTGTCTCTGGAACGACCACGGCACAGGCGCTTCCGACTGTGGGTCCATTTGGGCTATCACACCGAAGCCGGAGGACGAAAACGACCAGAAGATGGTCAAGATCACCGGTAACTTCGACAAGGAGCCTCGATACTTCAAAGCCAACAGTGGTTATGGCAAGCCCAGCGACACGGCATACTTGCCGAATCTTGCGAGGATCAAGGTGTTGAGCAACTCTTGGGTTGCGGATCTGAAGGCTTAGGCGTTGGCGTTGGTGCACTCGGAGAATCTAGGTATCGTTGAAAGAATCGTACTTGGAGATATATGCAAGGCAAAAGGCCACTGAAATCAGCTTGTGAGCTCTGAGCACACCCTTTGCCTCTCGCAGTCCGATTACACCCGCTGTTTGAAGCTGTTGACCGAGAAGCAGAGCGTCCAAGGGTGGACTTGCGCAAGTGAAGTGACTGGGCTCGAGGAATCAGAGTCTCTCTATAACTGACGGTGAACACATGGCTTTCTTGCAAGGACGTTCCACTCAGTGACTCGAGTCGTTAGGGTAGCAGCTCGGCGTGAAGCAGTGTAATCAAGTGGTCGCATCATGATCACACACAATTGCATCGTTCTTGACCAGCATGAATACCAATTCACCTTAAGATTACATCCCTTGTCTCGTCGCTGCCAGAATACCATACTCCACCGAATTTGCACTATCCGGACAGACCTACTCGATGTGAGAGATTTCTGCCTTTTCGTCCTTGTCGTCTCTCTCATCCAGACCAGTGTTGCCAATGATCTGACCACCTTCGGTGTGCTCGTCCAGTTCTAGTAGAGCAGAGTCAGCCGTGCCGCAACACAGATCAAGGATATGGGCTCACCATTGACCGAGGTAGTCTTGAACTGCCTAGCTGGAGTCTTTCTGAAGAAGAGGATGTCCAGCTCTCCGTAGGTCCTGCCCTTGGTCTCGGGAAGGCGGTAGTAGGTGTAGATGAGCGAAAGCACGTTGGTGCCGAACCAAAAGAGGCCGGATCTCGCACCCCAGTTCCAGCCGTCGGGAGTCAACATCCTTGGTACGAGCTGGTTGACGACGATTTGGGAGAGTAGGTAGGCGTTTCTGCCGAGGACTATGGTCTGGGTTCGGACTCGGGTAGCGGGGATCTCTGCGATGATCGAGTAGCCTAGAGAATGTTTTATCAGCGATGATTGTCGAGACGTCTCTAGTGTGACTTACATCCAGGTCCGAGGGTGACGTTGAAACTGAATTGGATGAGGATCATGAGAGCACCAACACCGTAGGCGGCGCCGGACTTGGTATCCACGAAGAAGCCGAGGATTCCGATGACCAAGAGAAGGAATCCAAGTACGACTGATCCCGTGAGGTAGATAGTTCTTCGACCGGCTCTAGTCATGACTATCGCTCTGTCAGCAAAGCCTACTCATGCTGTCGGAGACATCACTCACATATCCAGGAACAGAGAGTGCCAACAATGTACATGCTGTTGATCGATAGCTGTAGGTTGAAAGACTCGGTCACGCCCATTCCAGCGGTTTGTAGGCTAAGACGGATGGAAGTCAGCTCTAGTAGACGAGATCGATGATTACGGAGCTCACAATTGAGTAGCGTATCCACAGATAGGCTGACCGCAGCAGAACTGGATGACCCAAATGACACAAGACTGCGCGGATTGTTAGTCAGATCAGAGGAGTGCTTATTGGACAAACTCACGATCTCGGTTCGGCGTCTGTTGGTACCTCGGAAGCACTCGGCATAGCCTCCACCCTTCATCTCCTCCTTCTCCATCTCATTGGTGTGAACCATCAGGGCGATATCTTGGGACAGTCGCTCCTCAGTGTAGTGACCGTCTCGGGCGAGTCGAAGGAGGGACTTCTTAGCGTCTTCGATTCTGCCGACTCGAACTAGGTACCATGGGCCTAGACACATAAAGCATTAGCAAAGTACAACCGAGAAATGATGACATTATGCCCGAACTCACTCTCTGGGGCGAAGAAGGCGAGAATCAACAGGGGTACTGGCCACACCCATTGGATCATGAATGGGATTCTCCATCCTATGACACAGTCAGAACCGCATCCCCTGCACAATGCCTGCCAAGAGCACTCACCCCAGTTGGACTCGATGGTGATGGATGCACGAACTACACCAGCGGCCAAGAAGAGACCTAGAAGAGTCAGCAAAAGCCTAGAATCAAGCCTAGAATCAAGGTCCCACCCATTCCCCAACACATGTTGACATAAGATGTGAGGTAGCCTCTCATCGATACAGGGCAGATCTCGGATGCATATGCGGTCGTCAAGGTTTGGAAGATACCCCAAGACTGATAAGAGGTCAGTCGATGTTTGTGCGGCTGTTAACGCCATGTACTTACCACTCCGCAGACCACCTCGCCGGCGAATAACATGCCCAAGCTCGTCGAGAAGACTGGAATGAAGATCGCGGCGATCATCCATGCCATACCGCCAATGTAGACCGGCCTGGAGCCATATTTGGCCTGAGCCCATCCGTTGAAGGTGAGACCTGCGAGCTGACCGATAGTTGCTGCATTGTTGATCGCCGACTGCCAGTTGGCAGGAATGTAGAGCTCGCCTGTCGCGGTTCGGGAACCGAATCGCTCTCGGAAAGCGGGGTGCCCGAAAAAGGAATTAATCTGAGTCAAAGTCAGTGCTGTGGCCATAACTCGAGACAAGCAGGGTCAGTCGAGCAAGACTCACGATTCCGACATCGTATCCCTCCATGATCAGTGCCGCACTGAGTCCAGCACTCCAGAGCGCCGCCCTCCAGTACATGCGAAAGGCTTGTCGAAAGGTCAACTTTCGTTCCTCCTCGATCGTCGCGAGAGCGGCTTGGACTGCCGCGGCGCTGGAAAAGTGAACATTGTGGGATTGTTTGTCGTCCACTAGCATGTTGAGTCGATTGTGCTTGTTCGTCAAGGCGATGTGAGTGACGAGGGATCGACCAACGAGCGCCGGTATATATACATGAGCCCGTACGGCGTACATACAGGTACATACCTCGAACCCGCTCATTAGTGTTCAGGTGAACGATCGGCCCCGCCGCGAGGCCCCAGGGTCTCCGCACGGCGCGGCGCACCGCGGCGTCCGCCTCCGAGGTCTCCACCAAACTCCCCGATGCACTCATGCACCTCGTCGGGTCTCAGTCGAGCAATTGCCGGTGTGAGCTGTTACTGCTCTGCATCAACACTCATAAACCGTACACAAAGATCGGACCGTGCATGCGAATCGGTAGGTAACACGGTAATTCCATTACAAGCCGGTGTCCCGTAACCAAGCGTACGTGTCCGTATCGTTGGGCAACTACACCGATGTAAGTCAGCGATGATCGGCTCTCGGCGACGTGTCATTACCGCGGCTACGCACCTGGAACCAATCCGCATATTGCTCGATCCCGGGAATTGCAAGTGACAGCGCATCATTGGCATTCTGGTCAAAGCTGAAGAACATGTCGGAGAGATCATTTGGTATCGCGTCGAGCATAGTCGTAGCATGTGGAGACGACTGTCGCGTTTCGGGAGGGAGGAATCTCCGCTGGCGCGCTTTCTGAACGATCTGGAGCAGTTGATTGGCATGTTGATATCCGGGATCTGGGGGATTCAGCACGATGCCGATGTATCGGTGAATAGGTCGTCACTCACACCGATGCAGCATTTGGGCCAATGCCTCGACGTCTTTGGCGATCTGGCGTAGATCGACTTCTGCGGGTGTAAGACTGACCAGTCGGATGAGACACCGAGCCGCAAATGCCACCGCAACACCTGAGGTCGGTCAGTTTTGTCCTCTCAAACAGCCTGGAAGCGGAGCTAAGTCCAGTCTACTCACGAGCATAGTTGTTGGCTAGAGTGGTGTTAGCATTGTTCAACCCAAGCTGCTCAAGACGTACCTGCCGCTAGATCGTCCTTCGGTGCATCGTCAGCGTGATGAGGTCTCAACAAATGAACAGGCCTACAGCAGTACTTCTCGTGGCATCATGCACCAGTCGATGAGCAGCCTGAAGCGCGTTATGGAGGCAATGCTTCTGTCCGACCGATAGGCGTTCGACGTCTTTGCACTGTCGAACACCGTACAAAGATCGAGTGTTGATGTGCAAGCTAGAAAGTCAGCTCGAATCGAGCTAGAGTCTTCGCATCACCAGTGCTCACATTCCATAGTCACGAGACATCTCGACTGAGGGATTAGCCACGTGAACGAGTGATACACCTACCAAACACTTGGAGATGCTGTGAAACGACCCCTCCTTGTCGAGCTATAGGATTCGAGGATTAGCATAGTTGGCTGTAATGATGGAGACGTACCATAGTAGTCGAACCAGTACAATTCCCAGATCCGCATTTCTTCATTCAGCTGAGCGATCTTCTCGACGAGCGTTGATCCATCCGGCGGTGCTCGCTCGAAAGGAGCGTGTAGGACGACTGAGATGGTCAGTGGGGCTCAGTTATATACACTGTACTCACCTCGAATGGCTAGACATTCTACTGCGGCTACCAATCGGCTGTCGAGGATGGTGGACAGAGGATGGTCCAAGAGGACCCTTGCATGTTGCAACGTTTCTCTTTCGTCGAACATGATGAGACTTCCCCGGTTGAATGCCATTTCCAAACGCATCTTAGTGAGCTGCAGTCATGATCAGCAGATTTCTCCCAAGTGAGACTCACGGCAAGCCACACTCGAGCCCCCTGTACAATCGGACGCTGCTCTTCCGCATTCCCAGATTTGGGCCATGTCGGCTTAAGTAGCAACCAGGATCGATGAAGTCCCATGTCGGCTCTAACGATCAGCATTGAGGAGGAGTTGGACTGACTTACCCCATTGCGAGAGCCATCGCTACGAGATAGTTAGTGGAAACTGGGAAAGAGCAGCTTACTAGAAGGCAGCAAGTCGGATTCTCCCCATGACGCCAGGATGACTGAGCTTTCAGCACGGTAAACATAGACAGGGACGTACTCATCGCTTGTACATTCTCAAGACGATTGGCAGGACGAAATAGAAGTGCCTGAGCTTCAAGCTTTAGCCAGAGGCTTCGACCTCACTAACGTACCCTGACGCTGTGCTAGGTCCTCGAACTGGCTTTGTAGAGAGCTCGTCGTCCCTGGATAGTCAGTTCGAGCACTTCGGAAGCTCAAGTGATTCTCACCAGTGGCATCTCGCATCTTGACAGCTACTAGCAGAATGACTGTTATTGCAAAGGCAGACCGTCGTCGGAGGCTATGCAGATCAGCATTCCACTTCCAGTTAGGTCATACCTTTCCCATGTATCCGTCTCTGAATCGAAGACAGGCATATGAAGATGTGGAGAGTCCATAAAGCTGGCCAAGTTTCTGATCAGCTCGGAATAGACATCTTCTCCGGGCATTCTGTGCTTACATGTGAAAGAGGCCTTTCCCTGTATCCGAATCGCACCATCCTTGATCGACTGGATCCCGCAGGTCCAAGGGCTCCGTCGGCCTGTCTTGAATACCCTCCAATCCTAAGTGATCCGAGTTGCTGTCCGCGAGTTTCCGTTTTGAAGTCTTATTGTCCATCCGGGGAGAGTATGGTCGTTTGAGGCGTGGAAAAGCCGCTGAGCCGAGATCCTCTTGAGTTCCAGAACCGGTGACGGGAGTATCGACATCTACAGCGTCTGCCTCCGTTAACATGCCTCTCAGAGGAGCCATGATAGCGGCTGCGTCGATAGGGTCCTCTTCGGATGTTGAATCTTCGTCCGATACATCTTGACTTCCAGAAGCCGTGAAGACGCCCGGATCGGCTTGCGAGAGGCGGTCATGTTGGTGTGACTGAGTGATGACAGGGTTGATGGGCGATCTCGGTTCAAGAATGGGCTTTGGGCGAGCCAGGTGAGCTGTGAAGGCCATCGTCAATAATGGCAAGGTAATCAAATGGGATTTTGGACTCTGAGCGACAGGACTTACCGGTACCCGGAGCTATTTGATCCACTCTTGCCTGCAACTGCCTTAACTGACTAGATACAAGTCGTAACTCTTCCTCTACCCGCTGGATTCGGTTTCCACTGCGATTTGTAACTTTGCTTAGCTGTATGACTATCGCCCAGGATGGGACTCACCCCGGAGACGTCGGCGCGAAGGGCTCTTGTTTGCTGCGTCTAGGTCGATCAAACTTGCACGACATGCTCAGCGCTTTACAACGCTGACATGGCGGATTCTCCTTGTCGATACACCTGACTTTCATTCGACGGCATTCGTCCTATAAGATGATCAGCAGAAGGAAGCGAGGTCCTCGGCAGGCACTTATAACGCACGCATGCTCCCGAAGCTAGAACTATTTCAGCTCCTGCTTCACCTGATTACCTGTCCGACTCACGTGGCTTCGAGTCCGATGCGGTGTTGGCTTGTACCATTGACATGATGCTATGAGAAACGACCGGTGTCCAGCCTTAGCTTTGTATCGACGAGCCGTGGGAGGATACTGACAAGAGCCGAAGCAAGCTAGCACATGTAATGACCTGTAATGGCCGACAGTGGATCAGACAACAACATCGGCCAGCAGTTAGCAGAGATCTCAGATCGGTTGCAGCCTGGCGCAATCTCGGGAATCTCGGCGCCGCGGTGGTACCGGACGCCTATTATGGGACTCGATGACTAGCCCTGCGTGCCTATCAGCCCATAGGCCGTTGGGCAGATGAACGAAGTCAACTTGAAAATTGAAATCGATGCAAGCATGCGATTGGTATGCGAGCTTCTCGAACTCAAGCTATTGTCGATATGTGGGTCATGTAACGTTCGTACACGTCACCAAATCGATCACAGGACCCGTCACCGGGATTCAGAGTCGACACGATGCAGCATTGCAGCCTTTTCGGACCAAGTCTTGCCCGATTCAGGCTTTCAGCGTTTTGACTGCCTAAAATCGTCGTCGCTGAGTCATCCCAGCAGATCTCAACAACCATACCTTCTCGCTCTTCGATGTTGTGAGTACACAAGTTGTGAGTGAGATACCTCCGCAATACAGCCTCGACGGCGTCATCTGTGTCTCGACGGGTTGCTACAAGGTGAGATCTCTCTTGTCGAGTGCAGCGGCTTTGTTGACACGAACTCCTTAGTATCCTCAGCCACAATGCCAGACTGTCTTCCGAATCTCTCATCAATGGCACAGTAATTTGCCACATGGAGACCAATACCTTCCGCGGCGCGAATGGACCACGTAAGATGTGGCATGAGGAATCGCAAGTGAGATCCAAATCCATGGTCGGAGGCATAAACCCGTGCAGGTAATTAACTGCATTTGCGCCCGACTTCCCTCGCTCACTTCCACAAAGTCCAGACGACTTCGGTAGCGGTTTCTCCGGCACTGCTCGAGACACGACCTCTCCTCTTGCCCCACAGATCGGCGTGGCGTTGTGCGACCTCAAACTGGGCGCAGCTGGACCATCCCGTTGCTCGGATATCCTTTCGGCCGAAGAGGGTGGATGCTTGGCAAGGCTATTCCTGCACCTCAGCAACACTCAGTACTCGTTTCGCCGTATCTGATAAAGAGGTACCCAGGCACAGGGTCCATCTCTTCCCGCCTGGCGGTAGCATAGAGCAGCATAAGCCTGCATAAGCATACGATTGCAAACGAACCGCCCTGCTGCCACCCACCCGCTGTCTCCCACTGTGTAATTCAGCCCGCTTCCGCTATCCACATGCTCCGGTCAATCAGGAACCAGTCTCAGATCTCATTATTAAACGATGCGGAGAAACTTCTGACCGCCGAACTCGATGTCAGGATGTTTATCGAGTAAATCGTCTTATATAGAAAGAGGTGAGTCAAGGAAACAGATGTACCCCTATCGAGTCGACTACCTCCTGCTATGTTGTTTCTAGCGCTCATTTTCCTGCTCCTAGGTCTATACAGTCATGCTGCAGAGATAGCAAAGCTCCGTCGGCTCATGGTAGACAGTCGTTTCGTTGGTCTCGTCTCGTGAGTTCCTCCCTGCGTCTCTCGCTGACAACAGACCATGCAATACTGGTGGATCAAGTAGGAACACTGCCGCGGAGTGGTTGAGAACGGCGTTCCACGATGCAGCATCGCACAACCATGCTATGGGTACTGGAGGAATCGATGCGTCAATCGTCTATGAGACCGGTTACGCAGAGAATGGCGGAGCAGCCTTTACGACAACTATCAACCAGTTTCGAACTCTGGCTCCTGAGGGCGTGACTATGGCAGATATGATAGTAGGTTCTCTCCCGGACAATCAGCGCTAATGGGAAGGTTCTAGGTGCTATCACGGCTGTTGGATCATGCGGCGGTCCCATTATCCCTTTCCACCCAGGCAGAGCCGACGCTACAGGGCCAGTTGCACCAGGTTTTGTTCCTCTGCCCGAGCAGAGCACCGAATCGCATCTTCAAGCATTCGCCAGAATGGGCTTCTCGCAAACCGAGATGATTCAGTTGATCGCAGCAGGTCATACCATCGGTCAGGTCCACGCCAATGTCAACCCGAGGATCGTCGCTACTGGTATTCAAGCATTCGATGATACCCGAACCACGTACGACAATCACGTCGCTCTCGACTACGTCCGAGATATCAGGACGAATCCCCTCGGTCAGGTGTACGACCCTGCGTTTCCAGAGCGAAGCAGCGACACCAGAGCTTTCGGATCGGATGGTAACGCTACCATTGGCCAACTCGCTGCTAGCAGTGAGAACTTTATGTCTGCAACCGGAGCAGTTCTGTTGAAGATGTTCAATGAAGGTGAGTGAGTGGCCTGCTCGAATCTGGCTAACCTTGTAGCGATACCAGCTGGAAATACCCTATCTGGCCCTATCGTACCGTTTCCAGTCTCGCTCACCTTCCGAACCTCGTTGAGAAACGAGATATTCCACCTTCAAATCGGCTCAGCTCGTCTCTACAATATGGCTGGACAGTGGAGTTCGTTCGAGCTAGGCTACACGAATCGAGACGGCTCCATCGGCACCGATACCAATCTCCTGTTTGTTCGACTTTTGCGTACGCTGTCAAACGGCAACCCTATACAGGTCCGAGATTTCACCACCCGATCACCCGGCATCCCCGCGGCAACTGGAATGGGTTCAGTCTTTGTCACACTAAAGATGGCAGACGGTTCGGTGTATTCGTCGGCGGATCGAGAGGAACGAGCAGTCATAGATGACGGAATCCTCATCGTGAGTACCAATCCGAGCTCACAGCTGACCAGCAGGATATTGGCGACGCTTACTCCTGCCGATACTCTGGAACCGAAAACCAGAACGCATCAGGTCTCAACATCACCGCAGCTGTTCTTGGGCGATACGACTCCAGGGACAAAGTCACTTTGGTATATCGAACCGCAGCTGGGAATACGGGCTCCGCTCCTATGGAATATAGACGGAATCGAGACGCTTATTACACTGTAAGTGAATCATTCCACCTCGCGCTGATCTTCAGTACTACAGCGTATTTGTACCAAATATCGATCGACTGGGTCTGGCCAGTTTCGGAGCGAAGGTAGTCAAAGCCGATGGATCTGTTCATCAAGATGATAGGAACGGTAGGTCTCTCGACTAGCCCGAGCTGACGCTATCAGGAATCTACTATACACCCTCTGTTCTAGACACATGTCTACCTGGTGCTACTATTCCAGTATCTGGTCCTCAACCTTCAGCATTGGTACAAGCGCCACCAAGACGACGAGCATTCTTCTGTAGTCGCGGTGAAACAAGGTGCGATGGTGCATGTGTGGACATTATGACGAATTTGGAAAATTGCGGAGGCTGCTCAGGCGAAGGTCTGGGAGAGGACTGCACACTGCTCAGCGATGGAGACGTGAGGTGTGTAAGAGGCAAGTGCATGGTGGGTTGAACTTGCGTGAGAGGATCAGATAGTCGATTTTGGGCGCATTGGAGCATAGATCGCATGACCCTACTTGGCATATACAACTAGATGCATGTTTGATATATCGATCGCAATGACATCCAGTCTATGTTTTAGCGATGTGATGACCCCGTGATGATGACTCTACAACTCGACTACACAACTCGAGCCTTTTGCAGATGCAAATGGGCAATTAGGATGGTCGAGTCCCTGACCTTCTCCAATGACCACAAGCTCTATTTCACCTGTGGTTCCAACGACGTCTGCCTTGAATCCGCACAACTTGCTTGCCTCGAATATCGGCTCCACCGTAATTTTGACTGTCGAACCACTTCGTAGAGTGAGTTGTGTGCTGATGGTGGAAGTCTGAGACCTCGATATCACGACTTTCAGCCCTCTCTGATCGACGTAGTCGGTCACCGAATGCCCGTCCCTCCCTAGCATCAAGATCGTCTCTGGTCGAAGTAACAGTGGTAGGGTGAACATGTCGTGATCCTCGACTTCCCATGTCGGTCCAACGCTCGATTTGCCGGTCAACAAGTTGGTCCATGGGCCTTTGGGGACGTAGTACTGTACTCGACTCTTTCCAAACACCGGAGCGACCAGTAGTGAAGGCCCGAGCATGTACTGCTGATCCAAGTGCCAGGTGTTTGGGTCCTCGGGATACTCTAGGAATAGAGGCCGCATGAGAGGATGACCTTGGCCTACGGCGTCGTTGATGCTGATCGTGGTGAGGTAGGGTTCGAGTGTTCCCTTGAGCTTGACGAACTTGCTCAATACCGAGACGGCTTCGTCATCGATCAACCATGGAACTCTGTGAGTCCCAGAACCATGGAGTCTAGAGTGCGAGGAAAGGAGACCGAATTGGCACCACCGTTTGCTAAGACGAGGTATTAGCAATATATCTGGAGGAAGAGTAGCTTTCGGCTCACTAGAGATCTCCCTGAGGCAACGAGTTCGAGTCTCCGCCGACCTTTCCTTCAGACTTGAATCCGCCGATATCGGAGCTGTGATATCCAAAACCTGATAGACCCAAGGATAGACCTGCTCGAATCGTCTCGGCCAACCCGGTGAACTTTGAGTCGACGTCACCTCCCCAGTGAACTGGAAATCGTTGTGTGCCGGTGGTAGCTGAACGAGCGAAAAGACAAGCTTCATCCTTGCCACGGTTCTCACACACCACGTCCCATACCGCCTTGTTGTAGAGCAGGGCGCTGATAAAGCAAAAATTAGCATTGCACTTGTGTAATCGTCAACTAGGGTCTACTCACTAAGCATTGTGCATGGTTCGAGGGTTGCTGCCATCGTGATAGACGACACCTTCAGTCTGAATCCTCTCTCCAAAGTCCGTCTTGAAGCAGTCGACTCCGATATCGAGCAGCTCGGCGAGGAAGCTCTGCCACCATTCGGTCGCGGCGGGGTTGGTAAAATCGACAATGGCGAAGCCAGGTTGCCAAGCGTCGGATTGTAGGGTCCTTCCGTCACTCCTCTTCACGAAATAGCCCTTCTCGTCGCCTTCTGGAAACAGTCTGGAAGCTTGGCCGACCCATGGGTTGATCCACACGCAGACTTTGATCCCCTTGTCGTGTAATCGGGAGATGAAACCTCTTGGATCGGGGAAGGCGGCGGGGTCGAACTGAAAGTCGCACCAAGTGTGTGGTCGCATCCAGAATGGGTCGAAATGGAAGACATTGAGGGGTATATCTAGCTTGTGCATCTTGTCGACAGTAGTCATGACTGTGGCTTCGTCATAGCTGGTGAGGAATGAGGTCGAGAGCCATAGTCCATATGACCATTGAGGCGGTAGTGGAGGTCGACCCGTGAGGGAGGTGTACAGGCTGAGTACCTCTTTCGGGTTGGAGCCGACCATGATGTAGGCTCGAATGGTCTCTCCTGGTACTGACATCTGCACCTTGGTCATCCTGTCCGATTGCACTTCATATGACACATGGTCGAAGTGATCGACGAAGACACCGTAGTTCCGATTGGTCAAGTAGAAGGGGATAGCTTTGTAAGCTGGGTGTATTGTCAGCACAGGTGGACGACATGGCCATAAGCGTACTCACCAGAGTCGGTTGTGGCTCCTCCATCGTCATTCGAACTCTCGATAGTCTGACCGTTCTTGATGAATGGGCCAAACCGTTCTCCTAGTCCATAGACCTTCTCTCCAGGCTCGAGCGAGGCCGCAAGGGACATGTACGATTGTCGCCAGGTTGATGGTGCTCGATGGTATGGGTCGTAGATTGTCTGTACAGCATTCTCCTTGCATGCAAGTCCTGCCGTAGCAGCGGTGTTGAGGATCCATTGAATCGATTCCTTGCCGAAGTTGGTAACAATCTCCCCATCGGCGTTGGTGATATCGATCCTAAAGTCGTCCTTCTCCAGATTGAGCACAGCACTTGCGAGCCCGTTTCCTGTTCTCAATGTCGCAGAAGCTCCATCTAGGTGTACAGTGGGAAGCTCGTTGGATGTTGGCTTGCCGTCGGGGAACAAAGAGGGTCTTGGTTCGTGGAGTGGGGTCCGGCCGTTGAAATGCGAGCTCTCGATACAGATGATGCCTGGTGCAGGCGAGGTGATGTTGATAGTGATGGTAGGCTTGTTGATCAGATCTCCACGATGCTTGATATGTCGGGACGCACAGATGGCTCTGATGAAGGGCTCACATCCTGGCGTGTTACGGATGGAGCTGGCCGTGTCGTCATTACTGGACCAAACTTGATCGACCTCCACAGCGTTGGTCACAAAGATGTTCTCCCGAGCTGTCCAAACTCCCTCGTTGAACTTCATGGTGTCGGATGTAGGTCTACACTAAGACTGTTGATGGGTAAGCCACTTATAAGGAGGGACATGGACCTCTGAAGTCTGAACGGCCCTCGGAGCCCGGCGCCGCGGTCCGATCTCCCTCGTTATCGCTCCGACTAGTCGCCGTGATCTCTTCGCAGCTGCTTAGCTCCCATGCTGCATGACTGGCCCACATGCATCCTCAGCCACAGTGGTTTAGACTGACGCATGTTGCTCCAGAACGTATCGTAGATCGATGCTGTATGGCGAGTCAGAATACAGATCTTGTGCAAAGATGAAAGAAGGTCTTCATGCTCGATCGGCGAGATGACCGGCCAGCGGAGATGTGTCCAAACTCCGGCAATGGATCCTGTGAGCGCTGCCCCGGTGAAGCTGCTCAGCTGCTGAGCTGACAGATTCTGGTCAGATGGAACACCTGGCATTGACAAAAACGATTAGCTCTCGATTGCAATCAGCCAGGACGTGAGACACAGCCACTTGAATACGGGGACCGAGAAGTGCTGACGTCTCTCGCAGGGGAGCCATCCAACGAACTGAAGAGAGCAATCGGAGCCAAGGAAAAAAGAGGCGCAAGGACGACTGGTCGTTGGTCTCGATCTGGCAAGAGTTAGTGTATAAGTAGATCGCAGAGCTGGCGATGTCTCCCAACTCTTCGTTCACCTCCAAGTCACCAAATTCCCTCGGCACATCCAACGCATTCGAATATCCCTATACCCATCATCGCCAACTCATCCCTCAATGACACCTCGAAACAAGAGACCCGCTGCCATTGAGGAGATACCCGAATCCCAAGAGGTCATCGAAGTTAGGAGATACGTTCTTAGGGCCTGCGGATGATGTTAGCTGACCATATAGACTAATAGCCCTCCTGGAAGTCAGCCCTTTGTGGGCTGGTAGATTCACCGGCGCAGACTGCCGAGAGGAGAGGCCTGGTCAAGGTCAAGGTGGTGAGGGATTCATCCTGCACCAAGCCGAGGGTGAGGAGGAGGCAGACCAACTGGTAAGCTTCAATTAAATTTCAATCCAGAGTCATGCTAACAATTCATTCAGCAATTCGCTATCGCCCTCAAGGTTACGACGGCTCATCCCAACATCAACAAAGGTTCAAGCGTCAAGGCTTGGACCGTCAAGGGATCCCCAATTGGTATCGACTTCATCAACACCAGAGACGCGATGCACCATCTCGAGTGTACGAACAGAGGCCAGGAAATGCGCCGGCGTCGCCTAAGTGATCGCAGGCAGACATATATCGAGCGAGTCACTCCCATCAGGATGCATCTTCTTCCCCCCACTCCTGCCAAACATCACAACCCGCATCCCATCGCGTTCTATGAACGACTTCGATACTCCACCACCTCATCATTTGCACTACTATCTCCCCAACGTCTTCCCCAAGATGGTTCCGACTTATTGCCATATCCAACTGCCCGGTCTGATCGAAGCAGACACTATCCCGAACAACGATCGCCCGAGAAGTCACCTTCTCAAGACATCGGTGTCCTACCCAAACGAGGCTATCGTAGGTCCACACCCAGTCCATGTCGCACACTATGATCCCAGCCCGCCTCGCATTGGTGAGGGGTTATACTTCCACGGAACATGCGCCCACAATGGCGGAAAGACGTCGATTTTGAGCATTTGGACCTCAGCAATCGATAATTTCCCCTGGGCTGATCCTCAAGGTTGGTTGGCACTGAAGCTGTCGCCAGACGCTAATACTACTCTACATATCCTCATTACGTCTCCATGCTACCCCTTGGAAGGCTCCCAACGGTTCAGGTGCTCGGTATGGCCGAGAAAGACGAAGAGAAGAACCTGTTTATCATCCGCGGAACAGTGTGGGGCGTGAGTCGTCCCCTGAGGATATCATCAGTTACTGACTATGAATAGGGTGGTGCCCACCAGATCTTCAGATTCCGGGGCTGGATCCCATCCATCGCCAGGTGCGAAATGTCCCAAAGCCCAAGGGGCGACAGTATGTCATGGTCTGCGGTCAACTCGCGTGACGAGACCCCGATGGCCTATATGTCATTTACCTCCAACACATGACCTTGCCTTGGTGGCATCGTTAAGACCAACTCCCCGCCCCTGCAGCCCCGGCAACACCGATGCATATACCTACGGCATCGATTAATACTGTCACTCCGGTTGACAATCCCGAGGACCAAGGTCCTGGCTTTGACGAGCGTGATTCGACAGCCGAAAGTTCCGGATCATCGAACAAGCGAAAACGTCCCGACACTCCGGGTAAAAGGGATCGGGGTCAAGGCAGGGACATCAGACCGTACGTTCATGGTTACATCTGCGAAAAACTGTACTGACTTCTACCTGTACAGTGGAATAGTGTTCCCAGAGATGAACTTCACTCAGACCGCCTCCGATCATGACCTCGAAGACCTGCGACGTGGGATACACGGAGACAAACTGTGAGTCGATGACGTGGGCCTATGTTGTGCTTCGCTAATGAACTAGCGGTTTCCCGGGCATATACGACGCGCGCGGCGTCGACGACCTCAACGACGGCATGGAGGTCTACGATACGGACACCTTCAAAGGGAACCCGGAGGTGCCGGTCTTGTTCGCGCCGACGATCTGAAGGCCAAGAGCCGGGGGCAACATCGCGCCTTTCAAGGGAGGTTCTAGAATGACCCCCAACATCAATGGTTGGTCACTTCCATTCCGTCTGGCCGCAATCTACCTTTTGGGTCATTCCGACGGCGGTGAAGTCTCTAATAAGAGTCTGGCCGTACCAAAGAAACCGAAGAGGTTTTAGATCTGTGAAGTTGGATTTCGATGGCGGTGTTGTTTAGTGATCTGTTTATATTGTACTCGAATGAATGATATGCGTCCCAACTGTCTATGTTTTCCTCCTCTGAGTCCGTGACACAGTCATCTCCGAAAATTCTCGTCGTCTGGGAGGTCCTAAACATGAAATCTCACAACGAACACCGGATCATCGGCTAGCTTGATGGGGAAGACTCGACACTGCGTGTTCCAGCGCGAGCTGATTAAGGACGTTGGAGAACTGAGAAGATAGGACGAGTCGTCCTCAGCAGTGCCTCCCAGTACGGTCCCTTATCCAACCACTGTCAAATCACCGGACCACATGACTGCAAACGCACCAACGGCCTCCGCCATCAAGTCAGCGCCAGAAGCGTGTATTGGGTACTCGACAGCCTGTGGTTGTTGAATTCGATATGGGTGAGTGCTTCGCATACCATTTCCTACTCTATTCATAGTTGTATGTCATCCCTCTACTCGCCGCTATTACTAGAAATGCTGTGGCATAGGCTTGACGAATGGATGCTCCTTTCCGTCCTGAAAGAACTGTCCGCTCTTGAAGTTGTTGAACAGAGGCCACACGATGCTCTCTCCGCCGACTGAAGCTGGTCTGGGGCCAGAGAATCCATTCAGCTCGGTAGCACAGTATCCTGGGCAGACGATGGCGAGTTTGACTTCTGGGTGTTGGATGGCAAAGGCTCGGAGCCAAGAAGTGAGGATGCCTTTACTGGTGCAGTAGGCTTGACCGACCATGGTGTCGGTTGGAACCCACTTCAACTCTGATTTCTCGCCCTTTGAGAATGCCGTCCAATCTCCTATCCAGTGCTCGATCTTTGCCCAATCCACATTCTCCACGTCTCCCAGGGCGTTCCTTGTCGACTCGTCCAGCTTGTCCATGTACCATGAGCCGACTTCGGATGAGACGACGGTGACTATGCCGGTGTCTTTGGGGATGAGGGGAAGGAAGGCTTCAACCGTGTTCCGAGCTGCGGTGATGTTGGTCTCCAAGACCTGAGGGGACATTGGATCGCCGTTGTAATTGCTGATTCCACTGTTGTGCACTAAGACGTCTAGCTTGCCGTACTTCGATCGAACGTCCTCGACCAGAGCTTTGAGCGAGGCGCTGTCTGTAATGTCGAGTTGGACTACCTCGACGTTGGAGAATTGATGACCAGTCTCCGAGGCCTTCATCTTCTCCACGGCTTCCTCGCCATTCTTCACCGATCGAGAAGAGAGCAGAATGGTGTCGTTGGGCTTCTTCTGCGAGAGGTACTTGACGGCCTCGTATCCGATACCCTTGTTGGCTCCAGTGACGAGAATGACGGACATGACGCTTGTTTATCAAAGGAACGATGCTGGATGGATGACAGGGAAAGTGATGATGTGGTGTGGTAAGGACTGATCGAATCGGTATCGATGCTCGGAGTGGGTAGCTGACAGTTCTGTGGGATTGGTACGAGTACGGGGTTACATGTTCGGACTTGCTTTCTAGACACTTCTTATACATGTTGTCACTGTGGAGGTGCTGACAGCTGACCAAGGTGGACTGCTGGAATCCAGGGATTCGGCAGATGTCAATCCCGTCATCGATCTCATCGGCGACCGAGACCGACGGTCATACCCAGATGCACCGGTTGGCAGTAGCCTCGGCCAATTACAACGTAGCCAGTAGCTAGCTCTATCCCCCTGGACAGGACTCTGCATCATGTGTTTCGGGCAGCGGTTCGGTCAAAGGTGATCGGCTACTCGCAGACTGCATTCGAAGCTGTAGGGAGCGACTCGCACTGTCGCTGGCGCGTCATCGGTCGTATGGCCCATGTCTGATTTCTGCTCTGATGCAGCTTGATCGAGGCTTTCTCTCGACTCGTCATTAGCCATGGACTAAGGAGTCTGCTATGGCATCTACATGGGGGGCTGCATGCCGCAAGACACTACAACTATGTGGAACAGGAGCGATACTTTCATCTCAACCTGTGGTTCTGTATTGGCATCTGTCTCTACATCGCTGCTTGAGCTGGCGATTTGCTAATCTCTAGACCTGCGTAAAGAGTCTTCTCAAAAGCCCTGATTGTATGGCCGACGGCGTTATCATTACCCTCGCTGTAGATACTCATATCGCACACGGCCTACTCGAATCAGCAGGAGACCTCGGATAAGACGGACAGGGAACTCACCGCTATGCCCTTCTTTGGGTCTATCCAGTACACCGTCTTCAGAGCTCCATCCCAACACCCACTACCTGGACTCCTACCGTTCTGTCCTCCATTGGGGTATATCAATAGTCCGGGAGATTGCTGCAGGTCGTCGATCGGCTCCGAAGGCTGGTGATACCAGATCCATTGGACGAAGCGACTGAGTGTCGGTACAGCTTTATCAGGTAGGACGCCAGTGAACAGCGTCTTGAATGAGGCTTCTGAGAGGAGTCCCGGAGAAGATCCAGTATAGTCGGGAGACGATCGGAGTATGCCTTGAAGGACTTTGAGGTAGTCACGAGCCGTTCCGTATAAACCGGCACCGCTAAGGATCGTCAGGTCCGACCACCGGAGTGACTCACCCTAGGAGCAGCTTGACTTCGTCTGGCGTAGCTGCCTTGCCCAGTGGACGAGGGGGTAAGACCTTGTACGTTCCATCGGGGAGCAGCATGCACGGTTTGAGGAGGCGGGACATGATATCTTCGGTAGGGTAGAATGTCATGCTGGTAGCGCCAACAGGCTTGAAGATGTTTTCCTGAAAGTACTCCTCGAGTGTCTTGCCCGTACGCCTTTCCACGTAGAATCCTGCCCAATCGACGCTGGTCGAGTATGTGTAGTTGGTTCCAGGCTCATAGTCCAGTGGTTGCACGAGATCATCCACCGTGGCGTCCTTGGCGAACATGTCTTTCTTAGGATTCTGCTTGAACCACTTGCGCATCGCCTCCGAGCAGGTGAAAGAGTAGGTCAATCCTGTACGATCAGCCGAGCAAAGGGCTTAGAGACATACCAGCACTGTGGGACAGAAGCATAGCAAGTGTTATCCCCATTTTCGCTTTGCGAAGGATAGGTCGATCGTTCTCCTCGTCCCACCCCTCCAAGACCTCCAGCTTATCCAGTGCCAGTTCGGGGAGATACTTGTCGACAAGCTTTGTGTCATTCAGATCGGCAAGACCTTGATCTACGAGCTGATGCACTGCGATCTACTTGAGTCAGCACAGCTAAAGATTTGGGATAGGAAGTCGCTGACCGAGGTGATCAACTTGGTCATTGAGAACAGATGTAACGCTTCATCCTATCAGCAAAAGTCTGAACGAGAATCACCGCTCACTCACTGGTGTCCACGTCGACTTTCTTCCCATCCTGATCATCAAAATCCGTCCAGCCGGCTTGGTTCTCGTAGATCACTTCATTGGCGTTGCAAGCGGTGAGGAACAATGCCGGGAGCTCGCGTTTCTCGACGGTATCGAGCAGCTTGTCGAGGTTTCTCCTCCCATCTTCGGTAAGCTTAGGCGACGCAGACATCGTATATGTAGTCGAGAGCGGAATAGTCACTTGAGGATACTGTAGGAGATGTGCTTTGGAAACAGACCAGAAGACGAGACCTAGCTAGGTATGGTCACACCGAGAATAGCCTGACTGCGTATGATCTCCGGTAACACTTCCACCGCTTCATCCGGATCGGCCGGATCCCGGAGGCCGGAGGGTCAGAGAGGTCACTTCAACGGGATAAGAGCATAGGTGTAAGAGGATCAGAGGGCGCCGATACACGGGAATCCCCTCAGGATGTAATCTCGCGCTACCTGCTGACAGCGCTGGATCCCGAGCAATTGGTCGTACCGAAACGATGAGAATGTTAGATGGCGCTTCGGCATGTCCGCTCCAGTCTTCGAGCCTCATCTAGGCTTCGGCCCTTTCGAAAAGCCGCGTGACCGGTACCAGTATCGTGAGATGGAGTGATGGCTGAGTGGAAGTCTGCAGGGAGTTATCCGCTATTGACAACTTGTGCATGCAACAACTCTCAGGGTAAGCTAAACTAAAGGCTACAAACGGATTCATCAGAACTTGTGTGCGACATCATAGTCGTCCAGAGCCTCGAACACCTTCTCGTCGGACCATCCTTCTTTCAAAGCCTGCTTGATGAGAACCGCCTGAGTGTCGTAGAAATCGCCCTGGATCAAGTCAGCATTGGGACACGTACCATCCGCATTGCTTACCTTGTACTTGGTATTGTTCCTCGGGTATCCGTAATCGTCACAAGTGGCCGATATCAAAGCCTCGAACTGCAACTCCCTTCTCTGGCCATCCGCAACTTCCCTGTGCCACCGCTTGAATACTGGCCAGACGGCTTTCGCCATGAGACATCGATCGAGCGTCTCCATGGGTCTCGAGAAGGCAGAGTTGACCTGAAAGAGATTGGCTGAGCGCTCGCCTTCCGAGACGTTGATGCCGGGCTGGTGGAAAGTAGCCGGGTTGAAGAACACTGCGTCTCCTCTCTTGAGCTCGAGCTGGACCAACTTGGGTTTGACGAAATCGATGTACTCGGGTCGCTTGAAAGCGAGGTATCCCTTCTGGTACTGATGCGAGTATGGCATGAAGCAGGTCGGTCCAGTGGAGTATGGCATGTCGGTATGCGCAATGGCGGCTTGAAGCGTGAGAAGCTGATTGGTGACTTGGGTGATAAGGGGGAACCGCTGAATCTTGTCCAGAGGTTGATGCGACATGTCTATAGTAAGCATCGATCACAATGTGTATCACTCACGATAGTCTCTGTGGATCGCCTGCTGTTCACCTCCTTTGAACGTGCCGTTGGTCGAGGTAGTGATCTGATACCCTGGTCCCAGCCAAGCCTCACACATGAGCGCTAGGGTCTCGCTGCTGTAGTACTCTGCGTACGATTCGGGGTCCGCTGCCGCATGTTGGAGGTTGAAAAAGGGTGTTCTGAGGGAAGTCGCTTTGGACCCTCTGGCTGCGGCCTTGATCTCCTTGGTGGCAGCTTCGGTGCGATCGATGATATCCGTAGTGAGGAGATCGCGGATGACCAAGACACCTGGACCGAACGTCAAGGATTTGTACAGTTCGTCCATGACCGCCTTCTTCCCTTCAGGCGACTCGTTCGCTTTTGCAGCAAGGTCGGGATGGGAGAATACCGGTACGCCCTTTGCGATCTCCTTCGCCAAGGGGAACTCGGCGGCTTCGGTCTTTTGCGAGCCTGGTTGTCAGCGAACAGTTCATCGGATCTTCACCCACATAGTCGGGCAAACTCTTCAAAGTCGGACTGAGTGAGCTCTGTAGCTAATCGGCCAGCTGGGGTCTGCCAAAGAGATGCCATCGTGGATAGGTGGGTACAGAGGAAAGGATGAAGAAGGCATGAGGGAACCAAGGGACCTCTACTATATGAACGGCGCTTTAATCGTCCGCAAACTCACCGAAAGCTCGGAGAGTGCTAGTCCCCCGGGCCGATTGTCCATCGGCTAAGCGCGATCCCGAGGTGGTGGCACGCTCTCGTAGCAATATAGCAGAAGTCGATACATCTCTGCCGCACGACCCTCGCCCGAGCTATCATGAGTACGAGCCGGCGATACAGATGCTTGAGGTCGCGTGAGAGATTGGCGTCTAGCTCGAGTGACTAAACACATCGCAACTGGAAGGGAAGATTTCGACATCGGTTTTCTTCTTTTCACCTCTCCTTGCTGGCCAAGCAGGTGTTAAGGCGAGGTCAAAGATCCTTCGCAGTGTTGTGGCGAGGCTCTCCGTCCACCTGCCTTGACTGATCGCCACGCAAACCCCTATTGCAGGCCGAGGCCAAGAGGTAAGAGCCAGTCGTATGCTCACGACTCCTCATGCTCTCTGCCTTCAGCAGAATCAAACGCGAGGTGACATTAGCGGAAGCAAACTGCCCACCGCGTTCTAATTGCCCAGCTTGTAGCCCTGTGTAATTGTGCCGTAATGACGACGTCAGAGGCATTAGAACTGCCTCCGCGGGGAACCAACCCAGGCACGGAAAAGTCAGTTGACCGCAAATCGCAATGATCGAGATTCCCGTTCATCGACTGCAAACATTCAACAACCTCTTCTTCCTCTTCCTCGTCTCGTATTATCTTGTCTATAACACCCACTTCACCTCCCGCTCACCCTGCATCTCGCCATGCCATCGAATAAGACGGCGAAGCAGAGGGGAAGGCATGCCGTCAAACGTCTTCTGCCCTATGCGTTTCTCTGTACCGTCGGTCCAAGCGTCACCGCAGCGACGGCACTGCTCATCGTAGTGAGTCTTCCGTTCTGGACAGTCTGGATTGAGCCATAGTTGTTTAAGCTGACACAATGATAGCGGATACTCATGTGCCGGTACTACACCAAGAAGACAGGCAATATCAATGACGAGGTATGCTGGGGCCCAGAGGTCGGAGCTCTGACGGCCAGTGTGGTCACTGGTCTAGCAGTGATGGACGGCATCTTCTGTGAGTCCATACACTAGGCTTCTTGATGTAGGCTGATAGACTGGGATCGATTAGCATTCCTGTCGGCTTCCTACGTCCAGCGATTCGCCGACAAGCACGGTAGACGGTCGTTGCTATATTCTCTTCCCATCCTGTCCGCGGTGGCCACCGCGTGTGTCATGGTTGCTTGTGAGTGATATCAGATTCAGCTTTATTGGAGAAACTGATGAATCATATAGACATCGGTAAAAACATCACCCTGGCGTGGATCCTGCTTGCGGCTACTGGGGTCCTGGTTGCGGCATCGACAAAGTCGTTATTCGTGCCCTCGCTGGTCATTTCCGATGTGGCCAATGATGAGGATAGGTGGGTACTGCTACCGAGAACGCCGATTGTGCTGATTGGCTTTCAGGACCAAGTTTTACTCTCGTCTCGAAGCTGTATGTCTCCTAGGTCCGGGATTGGCGTATAGTGAGTCACCTCGCACCCCTCGATAGACGATACTGATGCTCCCTGTCAATGCTCTTAGTCGTCTCCGCTCTGTCGTCGCGGTATATCCCCATCCTGCTCTTTCCCTACTTTATCGCAGTGGGCGCTCAGCTTCTGTCTTCCGTCTACGCCGCATCATTCATTCCCGAAACTTTGCCCTGTGAGAAACCTTCCGAAGGGCAGGAGGAAAGCTCGGACGACGAGTCAGAGGATGACCACCCACACACTTTCGGCGAGACCGCGGAGAACGTCATGGAGGCAGTAGTCGCTCCAGTCAAGCCTCTTGGAATCCTATTGCCGCGACGAGATCCAGAGACGAAGAGGATCGAGTGGAGATTATCGGTTGTGACGCTCAGTCTGTTCACGGCTACATGTGGAGTGAGTGGTCCTGGAAACGGGCTATAACTTGATCAGCACTGAGTTCGCCTACTTAGACCGTGTTCATCCCCACTGCCTCTCTGCTCTATCTGTCCGACAAATTCGGCTTCAAACCAGAGCAAGTGAGTTACGGAGATCGTGCACCGGGAATCGCGATCGCTGACACGCTGTAGAACGGATGGGTGCTCGCATACCTCACAATGTCAAAATTTGTTTACATCCTCTTCATCTTCCCCTACCTCCAGCGATACGGGCGAAAGCTGTTCCACTGGTTCCAGGCCAAGAAGAACAAGAAGGATCCTCAGCGCGCACCACTGCTTCAGAGGGAGAGTTTCAGGAAGCGACTGGCCAACGAAGAGGCCAACTACTTCGATGTGAGCTGCCTTCCAATTGGCTGAGGAGGAAACAAGCTGACTTGGGCATTCAGGTGCTTCTTCTTTTCTTCTCTGTCACCTTGGATGCGGTCGCGCTATTCGTCGTCTCATTCTCCCAAACGCCGAAACAAGCTCTAGTTGGTGAGTAATGCTCTGCTATGTTTTCCCCTCCAACCCCTTTCATCTATCGACTGGAGTCCATGCTCGGAGTGACCTACATTTCCACACCTACTACGAGAGCGAAACACGAAGCCAAACCCGAAGGACGCTGATACTCTATAGGCTACGCTTTTCTCGCTCTTGGCGCTGGAGACAACCCAACCTACAAGTCCGTCTTCACCAGTCTTGTCTCCCGGGAACAAGGCAGCGAAACGCTAGCCGCTTTGGATATGACGTGGAACGTGGCGCGGTTGATATCGCCAATGCTGCTAGGAGGGCTGTACACTGGATTCATCCAGCTCGGCAAGCCTGAACTCCTTTTCAGAGTCGCCGGGGTGAGTCCATATCTCCGTTCCTAATGACAACAGCTCGGACGGGGCTGATGACTCTGCTTCAGGCCTGCTGTGTGCTTGGGGCTGTGCTGCTGTTGCCCCTGGTCATTCTCGGTCAGAAAGCGAGAACCATATGAGGGGGATCTACAGGAGCGACGACTCGCTGTTTTCATCGAGGATGAGGCTGGAGGCATACCGCTTGGATGAGGGGAAGCAACATATGAGTAGGATCCTCAGGGGGCATTTCTCGTTATCCTCAAGGGAGTAGGGCTGAAGGTGTACTTGCTTGGATGAGGAGAACCGATACGCCAACGGAGAAGGATTATGACGGGTAAGACGATCATTGACATATACATCGATTTGTAAGCAAACGACAAAATGTATCGATACAACTAGGTGACAGCTCTCGTTACGGATCAGCTTTGACACTACGGCATGAAAGAGAAGTTGTCCTCTCTGATCTCGTTTAGGAATTCCTCAAAGTTGAATCCAAGCGACAAGTCGATGTTGACACCTGCGACTGCGGGTGGAATCGGGTCGTTCCACCCGCCCCCGGCTGGATCTCCCATAAACATTGGCACTGGCTCCGGATCGATACTGACAACAGGCTGTTTCTCTAGGACCAGTGTCTTTGCCGGTGTGTGAACGACAGTCTCGTCGGCGGGGGAGTGGGTCAAGTCGAATGGATTGCGGTAGGGGGTTGTCGAATCGGCAAAACCGGGTGTTTGACCGCTTACTCCAGGCGCAGCATTGGTGTCAAGGTTGGATACTCCGATCTGAGGACTGGTCACAAGCTCTAGACTCTCCTGAGCACGACGCCGTAGTCGGAGCAGAGTGTGCAAGCCCTTCTTGGCGCGACATCCTTCTCGAGCAGCGGCGGAAATGTCGCATATGATGGACAGGCCGGTAAGAGCTTCTCCGGCGAAACGGCACCGGGGAGCTTGAATGACGATCGCAGCGAGGCATACCGAGGCGGAGAAAGCGTGAAACCAGAATGCCCAGAGCTGAGGAGATTAGCAATCATTGAGAAAGAATGGTCGTTGGACTTACTCTGGCGATAAGGGATGGGCGGTAGAGGACGAGTTGCTTGACGAGATGTATGATCTCTTGAGCGCTATGATACAGGGCGAAGAAACTGCCTCCAAAGCTGGACTGATCGGGAGCCACGGGATCGACGGATAGAGCTCTGCTAAAAGCCGGTTTGTTCAAGTACAGCCTCGTCTGCGCGACCAGTAGTCGGATACCAAAGCGCTGCAGAACCGTATGTGGGTGTATGGTGGGGCGTAGTGGCAGGTCTTCGATTTCCAGCTGACCGAGTAGTTCCACGGGCAGAGATTTTCGAAACTCCTCCAACTCGGCATCGGCATCCAAGATCGAGGAGTAGCTCAATGGTGTGATCTGGTTCTGAAGGTCGATCACTCGCTCGGTCTTGTGTATGAGTCGATGCTTGGATCCGTGATAGTGGACTCTATCCTGGAGGAAAGAGTCTTCGGCCTCTGGAAACTCGGTGTCGGTCTGTTGATTCCGAGTTGAGCAAGGTCGTCCGAAGCAAAGTGCTTGTAGGCGATCATAGGTGATGAGCTCCCACCATACCTGCCGCCGACACTGCACCTCGTAATCGGACAAGTCGAACAGCGTACCATCCCGATGAAGGCCTATACTTTGAGCAGTTTTGATAGCGCTGCCGATAATAGGCCAAAAGGTCTCCGCACCGCTGCTGTTGTTGTCGTTGAGGATATATGTGCCGGATAGCAAAGCGGCTTGCACAGTCGCCAACGACGCTTGACCTCCGTCTTCGTGCTCGATACAGGCTCTTCCCAAAGCAAATAGGTCCGCTCCGCGTTGTCGATATGGCTCGCCGCTTAGGTCGAACATGACTCCCAGAGCCATGACCAGAAAGACGACTGCGATCTTGTGTAGGTTGGGTGGGATAGTGGTGTCGTAGGCATTGAGCAGAAAGTCGCCATCAAAGACTGGTCTCGGGATTGCTTGTTGGCTATGAATTTGTCAGACGGCTGGACCACAGCTTGCATCGCACCGATGTACTCACATCCAGTCCACATTGTTCCAATATGTATCGACCAAGGCTCTCCCTTCCGTCTCCCAGTCTGGGAGTTTGGCCCGAATATCCTCGATCCCATCCAGTGGCCTCTTTGTCCCGATATTGGAAGACCTCTGATGTTCGATCGTTGCAGGTCCTCTGGTCGGCATCGGTGACGCAGACATCGACATCAAGCCCTCCTCCCCGTCCCGCCCGAGATCCTGTAGGTACTCGCTGCCAGCCAATTTGCCCACATATCTCGATACATTCTCCTTTCCCGACCTCAAAGTTCCGAGAGTACTTCCAACCAGTTGCTCTTCGGCGTCGTTCGGTCGTGTGCTGCTTGATCCAGCTGTATGCCTGAGAGACGATGTGGGCCGTACACCCGGCACCGTCTGCCCCTTGTAGATGGGGAGTTTGGGCCCATGTTTGTATCCGTTGGCAGGGTGAGGATTGGATGAAGATGAAGGGCGACCTAGACTGGGAAGAGGTCGAGCGGGATGGGAGGGATACGAGGTACTCTGGACTTGTCGATCAGGGTCATTTCGATGATCGCCCTGTTCCGGATATTGGACATTGGAGCCAGCTTCGAACAGCGCGTAACTGGTATCTTCGGGATCGTTGACAAAGATGCTGAGACACAAAGTGAGCTATTATCATGACAGCGGACAGCCGGCGCAGATCCACTCACCGTCTTCCTTGGCTTTTCCTCAACTGCCCATCCGGGCAGATCTTCTCGCAACCGCCTTTGACACCTGTAGACGCGTCAGCGATACCCGGCGCATACTCTCAAGCGGCCTTTGCTCACATGCATCACATGGCCAAGTCCTCGAGCATTTGATCTTCAACCTAATCCCCGTTAGTCTACCGCTCGAATTCCGGCGCTATCTGCACTCACCGCCTGCACTCTGCACAGCTGTACTTTTGCCTCGTCTTCCTCTTCTTGGCTGGATTTAGTACCGCCGATGAGCTCGGTGTTGGGTCCATGTCTCTGGTGGTGAGTGAGAGATGTTAACTCCGGTACTGTATGAAGATGGATGCATCGGATTTAGATATGAGGGGTAGCAAGCGATGAGGTTGAGCAGCAGTAGAGAGGAAGAGCGAGTTAGCGGGGAGATAAGAGATAAGGGAGGAGCGGGATCAAATTGGTTTCAAGTGATCTGATTGGGTCCTCGCCGTCTCGGCTTTAATTTTAACACCGGTCAACCGGTCCTTGCGATCTGGAAAAAGTCTTGCGCAACATCCTCCTCGAGACGCTAAGGTGATCATGTAGCGCCTCGGAAAGATCTAAGCCAATCGCTGGCTATCAGATCCATATCAGCATGAAAAGTTTAGCAGATATCGATTGGGTATAAGTTCAGACTCAGAACTGGTCTGGTCTTTACCTCTTTTCCACTGACCAGGTAAAGCCGCATCTCACCTCACTTGACTCGACAACATGGATCACGTAGCAGAGTCCCTCGCCATGGAGAGGCGCATTGTGAGAAAGATGGATCTCCACATCATGCCTTGGATCCTGATCTGTGAGTAAGAGCTATTGTATATTGCATATATGAACGGTCCTTTGCTGACGAGTATTCTAGCGTATCTCCTCAACTATCTGTGGGTGGATCGATCTATTGTGGAGTCTGTTCGACCGACTAACTGAATCATCACAGAGATCGTACGAATCTGGGAAACGCGTAAGTCAGCCTGAACCAGATTCAGGCCATGTACTGACCTGCATCAGACGTACCCTCAACAACGACAAGCCCGGCGAGTCGTTGGTGGAGACGCTGAACCTCAAAGGCGATCGATACAACCTGGTCGTCGCCATCTTCTTCATGTGGGTCGTGGCTCAGTCGACAGCCCAACACTCAAGCTGACTTCATGTAGCCCATATGTCCTGTTCGAGTTCCCATCGAATATCGCGTGAGTAGCCAGTAGCGGAGAGAATTTTCGATCCAGACGTTGACTGTACCTCAGCATGAAGTTCTTCACTCCGTCCAAGTGGATTGCTAGAATTATGGTCTCTTGGGGTATTGGTGCGTCTTAGCTCACCGACTTGGGCGGATCAATACCTGACTTCGTCTGCAGTGACAGTGTGCACGGCTGCCGTCAGCTCTTACGAGGGTTTGATCGTGTGCCGAATCTTCCTTGGTATCTGCGAAGCAGGCTTCTTCGTGAGTTATCCTGCTTCGGGGTCATGTGACTATAGGTGACTTTGCTGATCCGCTATAGCCCGGTATCATTTGCTACTTGTGTTTCTGGTACAAACCACATGAACGAGCGACGCGAATGGCCATCTTCTCCGCGTCAATCACCGTTGCAGGGTAGGTCATGAATGCTTTAAGCAATCGTGTTCATCAGCTAAGCGATCATCAGAGCGTTTGGTGGTCTTATTGCTACTGGTGTTTCCTTCATGTCTGGCGCTGCCGGGCTATACGGCTGGCAATGGCTGTGAGTAACTCAAGAGTGCCGGTCGCGAGCTGTTCTGACGATCGCCTCAGTTTCATCCTCGAGGGTATCCCCGCAATTGTAGTTGGTGTACTGGTATACTTCTTCCTGCCAGACTACCCCGAGACTGCCAAGTTCCTCACCCACGACGAAAGACTCTTCGCAACCGAGCGAATGGGTCCACATGCTCCGAAGGGTGAGCCCAAACGACCAGCGCGGGGATATCTGTCTGACTCTCGTAGGAACCGACAAACACTTTGACAAGGACGACTTCATTGCCACGCTCAAATCATGGCAATTCTGGGCTTTTGCGTGAGCACGATCCGCGGTCTCTAGCGTAGATTGGGGCTAATCAAAGGCCATGCTAGTCTGCAGTACTTCTTCATGACGTGAGTCAAGCGCTTCTGAGGCGATCTCCGAGCGAGCTGACGCTTTGTTAGGAACTCGCTGAACGCTTTTGGCTACTTCTCCCCAACTATCATCGCGGATTTGGGTTTCAAGGGTTGTGAGTGATCTGCCGATATTAGTCGAAGAAGAGAGCTGACTTTCGTCTAGACAAGGCGCAGCTGCTCACCGTTCCCCCCAATGCCTTCGCCTTCTTCGCTATCATTGCCAACTCCTACGTGTCCGACAGACGAAGAGAGAGACCTAGCGTGAGTACTCGGCTCAACAATATGATACTAACGCTGACGACGCTCAGCATATCATCTTTGGCCTGGTGTTTGTCGCTATTGGATACGTACTGCTAGCAACGGTCAAGGGTGTTGCAGGCAGATACGTAGGCGTCTTCATGATCGCTTGTACCAACATGGCAGTCATCCCTTTCCTCGCATACCGAACGGCCACAGTCACCGGAGCGACCAGTACTGCCATTGCGACTGGAGGAGTGTGAGTACCCTTTCGTCGTCTTGTTTATTCGACGTCATACTGATGAGGTTTCAGGATCGCCATTGCCAACATTGCTGGAGCTGTTGCGCCATACCTCTTCAGAGCGAAGGATGCGCCTCACTAGTGAGATCCCCGAACTCGGTGCAATGGGGAAAGCATACTGATACACTTTAGCTATCCCGGTTTGTGGACGCTCTTCGCCATGCTGGGAGCTTCGATCGTCATCACTTGTTTCCTATGGTACAAGCTCGGTGCTTCGTCAGAGTACAGATCTGGCAATTCGACCATCGACCTGCATGCAGAGGTGGCGCTGGATGACGAGGATGTCAAAGACCACAAGGGCCCAGTGGAGATGGGTGGAGACCGGGTGGAGGAGGTTGGCAAGAAAGCCACCGTTGTATAGAGTCTTCGAGGTTCTCATTTATGAAACTAGATTGTTGTTGGCAGTATGTGCGATGAATCCACACTTCAATAGAGCGATGAAGTACATGCTGTGCATCTTTGTCCATCGCGATCCATGGTCCATACGATCCACGCATGACTCAAGTCACAACTCTAGCCGCTCTAATAGCGACCTGAAAGCGATTGGACATATTGTAAGCGGAGTTGGGCCTCCTCTCCGTCGTTAGCGGTGAAATCGTAATCAGCCACTACAAGGTTGAAGGAGCGATCACCGCTGCGGTCTGCGATCAGCTCACGACTCCACATCGGTCATCGATCTCGACCTCGTGATGAGTGTCAAGCTGCTTGAGTACAATGCGTAGTGTCGAGGCCTCACGGGGCACCAAATTTCGTCACAGTACGTCTTGCTGGCTCACAAGAATCAGCCATTGGTGGACCGGTGTCGATCCAAACAAGGCACGAGCCTCGGCGATGGGAATTAGGAACATCGTTGTCAACCTCCTGTCACCAATTTGATAATCGTCCCCGGCCCCTCGTGTCCCTCGTTTCCGTCAGCTTCTCTATGAGTCTGTCGTAGGAGTGTGTAGGTAGTACCTGAAGTTACTTAGGCCTGCCATTGGATGATCTTACGACTGATTCCAACAGACTGCGAGGCAGATAAGCTCACAGGCACTACGCCACAAAGTCAAGTCAGTCTTGATGAGAACTGATGCAGTGATGAGAAAACCGACTCAACGAGAATCCTAGTATTTTGGGTCGCTTCAGCTTGCCGAAAGACATGGGACACGCGATCCGAATTATCATAGGTGCAGTACTGTACTGTATTGAGTTGGTAGTCTGGTGGGTATGGCAACGCTTGACCCGATTGTACGATCCAAGTCTCGTTTCAATGTGCATTCCCATAGCTATATCGATACAAACGTTCAACCCTCTACTAAATCACATCTACAAAGCCAGAGTGTCGGAGGTCTTTGGCTGGGCAAACTGGGTCTGATATGGGGCAGGGGGCCATTCACCCTCTGCCTCGTACTTGACCTTTCTGTTATACGTTCCACTGCCCACAGTCTCCTCCTTTCCGCCAAGTACCACCACAGCTTGGGTGTTTGCCGGAACGACAAAGTCGACCTCCAATTGACCCTCTCTGAGCGTCCACGAGACCGAGGCTAGACCTGATGGAGTGATGGTGTGAGTGGATGCCGTGGTGACTGTACCTCCGGGCTGGGGTCGAATCTCGAGTCGTCGATATCCCGGCTCGAGCGGTTTCAACCCGCCGACCGTGGTGTGGAGGAAATTGGCGACGGCTCCGAGGGCGTAGTGATTGAAGGAAGTCATCTCACCAGGCTATGCCATATCAGCGTGATACCAGAGATCAAGCTATGCGTGACTCACGTTGATCTCGCCATTGGGCAACAGACTGTCCCATCGCTCCCAAATGGTAGTAGCGTCCATCGAGACGGGGTACAGCCAACTTGGACATCCTTTCTCCTGCAACATCCTGTAAGCGACTTGAAGGTGACCGGCCTGGGTGAGAGCGTGCAAGATGCCGGGAGTGCCTGCGAACCCAGTAGCGATCTTGAAGTCGCTCTTCCTCGCCAATCGGATCAGTCGCTCGGAAGCACCCGCGATCTGGTCCTTGTCGAGGAGGTTGAACAAGAAGGCGAGGCAGTATGCGGTCTGGGTATCGCTCGACAGTCGGCCCGAGGGCGTCATGTATTCGTGCTGGAAGGTCTTGCGGAGTTTGGCGTGCTCCTCGCTGTACTTCTTGTGCTCGTCGGTCTTGCCGAGGATTTTGGCGATCTCAGCGACAGTTTTCGCGACTCCGACAAGGTAGGCGTCGGCGACGAGGAATTGATCGGTCATGGCGGCTCCTGGGTCGTCGGGTGGTGCTCCAGGGTCAAGCCTATCATATCAGCTGCAGCTACATAGGACTGGCTCACCAATCAGACAGCTGGAAGCCATTTCGAGGGTTGTCCCATAGACCATTTGCGCCTCGCTTGATTCCCTTGTCGAACCAAGTGGTGATCGACTCCCACATCTCCGTCAGGATCTCTTTCGAGCCGTAGGCGTGGTAGAGGTCTTTTGGCGTGATGGTACAGACGTCGCCCTACGAGTGGTCAGCTCAGCCAATATATACGAGCACAGCTTGACTCACCCAAACGGCTTGCGAGGGCGGCAGAGCGCCACCGAAATCGGAAAGTGTGTTGGGAACCACTAGAGGCACAATACCCTCGCAATCCTTGATTTGCTCCGCGGAAAGATCATGAAGCCAGTTTGCAAGGAAACCAGAGGTATCGTAGAGATAGGAGGCAGTAGGTGCGAATGCTTGAAGATCTCCAGTCCACCCGAGTCTAAGTCATATCGGTATCAGCAATGACAAGATGCTTTCGATCAAGTTCACTCACCTTTCGTCTCGCTGAGGGCAGTCGGTGGGAAGTCCGACAAAGTTGCCTCGCAATCCCCATACCACGTTTTGGTGTAGTTTGGTGATGAGAGGGTGGGAACACTCAAAGTCGCCGAGTCTCTCCATGTCCGAGTGAACGACAACAGCAGTGATGTTCTCCTCGTACTTCTCCAAGACCGAGGCTGCACCGGTGATCTCGCAGAATCGGAAGCCGTGTGTGGTGAACTTTGGCTCCCACTCGGCGATCCCCTCTTCACCGAGATAGATCTTGTCGGTACACTTGGCTGATCGAAGCGGTCGCATACCCATCTCTCCAGACTTTTCGAGGACCTCGGCGAATCGCATCACGATACAATCGGTCCTCCCAGACTTCTTGGGGATGTTCTTGAGCTTGACCCAGCCGACGAGGTTCTGACCAAAGTCGATGATCTTCTTGCCCGAGGCGGTGGTGATGAGCTTCTTCGGCTTGAGCTCCTGGGTTCTGCGGATGGGAGGGGCTTCTGGAGCGATGAGTGTGGTCGAAGAGGGGAGGGAGATGGTCTTGGTAGGTTTCCATTCTTTCGAGGTGATGCTGGCGTCGTAGACTTCTCCGTCGTATAGCTGCGAGTCGATGAGAGGACCGAAGCTCCACTCCCAATCGTCCGACGTGGTGACCACCGGCTTTCCGTCGACTTCGAGCTGCATCTGAAGTCCGATCTCCGTTCCCCACAGGTTTCTGCATTGCTCCATCCATGTCAACCTTCCGCTGTACCACCCTTCTCCGATCACTGCCTCGATACTGTTCTCCCCCTGGGATAGAACGCCCTCTGGTACCTCGTAGGTCTGGTAGTGGAGTCGGTGGTTGTAAGACTGCCATCCTGGAGCCATGACATGGTCGCCGATCTGTTTGCCGTTGATCTTGAGCTCGTAGACACCAAGAGCGGTGGCGTAGACTCTGGTGAGACCCGACTTGTCAACTTTAAAAGTCTTTCGGAGGTGGAACGGTCGTTTGGCGATGTTGGCAGGACCTGGGGTATCTGGAGCCACCACCGATGCCGTCCAATCAGATGATTCCAACAGTCCTGCCTCGACTGTCTCGGCATACCACTCGGTCCAGCCTGACCCTCCTTCAGCTCGGACTTTGACCTCGACTCGGTCTCTAGACTTGAGCGAAGGTTCGTCTTTGGGCCATTCGACGTTGAAGTTGTCGGAAGAGGAGACCTTGTACACCTTGGCCTTGTCGCCATTCCTGCTGAAGCTCAACTCGTAGGATTTCTGAGTCCAGCCCTCGCCGGTTCCTTTGTCTTGCTCAAACCTCCAGGCCAGAGCGGGTCGGGCTTGACCGATACCGATTGGCGAAGCATTTCGAGCGAACGTGAGCTTGACGATACGCGGTGAGGACATTGTGCTGGGTGGCCTCGTCGTCGGACGTCGCAGGTGTCGTACGTGGATGATAGCAACGACGAGGATAGACAGTCAGTGTTACATACCTCTCTGATGGCTGCTCGGTGTACGGTACAGCTGTGTCATGTGGACGGAGTGCTCGGCGTGTCTTTCGCCCGGTCGACCCCGGTGTACCCGTCGGCAATCCTCCGGGGGAGTATAACCGGAGTTTGCATAAGCTGCTCAGCCTCGATTTGCTTCCGCGTTCTGGTCCTTACTGACCGATTCGGGTTTCGGTGTAATTCTTCCTTGTCAGAGTCTCATCCAATGATCCAGGTGAATCAGAGGCACGCTGGCCAATGCAGGTCAGTGCGCAGATGAGGTACCCCTCAGATGAGGTGGAGAGGGGTGGGGGACAGTGGGGGACATGGAATGGAGTAAACTCCAGTAAACTCCTGGTGAACTCCGGGGCTCATATTGCCTCGCGAAGCAAGCCGAATGCCGAAGGGATGGCGTCTCTGCTCTCACGCCGGCGGTACAACTCATTACCCCGCGCTCGGTCCATGCGGGGCTCTAATTTATGACTCACGGGATCTCTCGCCCTCTCTCAACTGATCAGACCTGATCTCACGGGGGTCGACGAGGGTCGAAGGTCGATGGCTCGAGGCCGAGGCCCCAATCGTACCAGAGGCCATCGACGGGGTCCTCAGGGCACGGGTCGGGGAACAGAGGGGAAGGCACAATAGATTGTTGCGAATCGGGCGAGTGTCAGAGAGCAATTGAGTAAGTCCTGTGTTGGCTTGGTTATCGAGCTTGGCAAGACACTGTAAGACACTGACCATTCTCCGCTAGAACGTCTAATTTTCCGCTACATCCTCAGTACGGGTGAAACTGACTCCGGACGAGCACAAGAGGATAGAGGCCGGAGTCCTCGGCGCCCCTCGGAGGCATCGATCCTCCTCGCCACAGTCCTCAGCCTGCCGTGAACTGATCCAGGCTGGGCTATTCCTGATCTCGGTACAAGGCTCGACCATGGTCAGCCAAGATCTCGGCTTTGAATTGGACCTACGGACTTGGAAAGCACCGAGTCGATGGTAACGTGATCGTCGATCAGCTAACGCAGGCTGACGCTCACTACAGCACCAAGACGGATTGACCCATATAAGGGAAGATGGCGGGGCCGAAAGAGGGACTCTATCATCCCCACATTCAAATCTTGCCATCGCATCGATCATCATGGCGTCTAACAAGAATCAACTCGAACTCGTCAACTCTACCGAGAAGCACGATGTCACTCACGTCGAGAACCTCGGTCTGGGCGACGAGGCCCTCGGTGTCACTGTCGACGGCAATGGTCTTCTCAAGTCGAGATTTGATGAGCTCTCTATTCCCCGGACCCTCTGGGTCTTCAGACGAGTCGTGCTTGTCACCCTAGCCGTGTACACCGGTTACATGTGCGAAGGCTTCGAGGTGAGTCCATGACGTTTGAGCAATGCTGATGGGATAGCTCGGAGCCGGAGGCAGTATCATCGCCAATGCAGGATTCATCAAAGAGTTTGGAACCGGTGGTGGTGGAGACGTCGCGGGAGGAGATGTTCGTGATCTGGACCCAACATGGGGTGAGTGTTGTAAAGCACCAGTAATTGTCACCCGCTGACTATCTGCAGTTTCCTCTTGGAGTGCTTTACTGGTGAGACGTGGCGATGACAATAAGTATCAGCTTGTGCTCATGTATGGTAGAACGTCGGTCAAATGGTCACCTTCACTTACATCTCTTGGTAAGTTGAATCGTTCGTCGTATCTTATTAGATGCTGACCTTGATTAGGTTTGCCGACCGATTCGGACGAAAGAAGTCGTTCTACCTCGCTTGGATCTGGCTCGTAGTTGTGAGTACAGGCTCAGTATGCAGTCGCTAATGCTTCAGGGATGTGTCTTCCTCAACACTGCTAAATCTCCCTCTGTCTGGGTACGTGCTCGCCTTCTGGTACACCAGACTCAAGCTGACCTTCCACTTAGGCCCTTGCCAAGCTTTGCAACGGTGCAGGTATCGGTATCCTTCAGTGAGTCTAGCACCTTCGGAGGGACTGAATGGATCTGACGATCCGCCTAGAATCGTCTGCCAAGTCTACATCATGGAGATCGCCCCTAACAAGATCCGAGGTGGTCTCATTGTCTTCCAGGCTGTCTGGTGAGTCGATCCGTCGACGCAGAGAATGTCACTGACCCAAGCTAGGTCCAACGTCGGTGGTATCATTGTCAGTCATTTTGTACTCCCTAGATTTTGGTCTTCGGCTGACCGACAAGTTTAGGTCGCCGTCATGATGCAGCAGCTCAACAAGAAACACCCGGACGACTACCTGCTCGCCATGCGAGTGCTCTGGGCGCCCATCGGTCTCATGATTCTCTTCTGGGCCTTTATCCCCGAATCCCCCTGGTACCACGCTCGACGAGGTAACAAAGAGGGCGCCATGAAGTCTCTCCGACAGCTGTACGGTAACGTCGAGGGTTACGACTTTGAAGAAGAGTACCTCATCATCGAGAGGACGATCGAGCACGAGAAGGAGTTCCTCGCCCACAAGCCAAGCTACGCGGATGTGTTCCGAGGTGTCAACTTGGTGAGTCATCTGGGCCCCCGATGTGTGCTGACGAGCAGAAACGAACTCTCTCCATCATGATCTTGGCCGCTTGTGGACAGCTCGGTGGATTGTCCATCATCAGCACTTACTCGACCTACTTCTTCTCTTTGGCCGGTCTGGACGTGAGTGACGTTTGAAGGATCGTGACTTCAAGGTGCTTACTTGAGATTAGGACCCGTTCCTGGCCTCATTGATCCTCTCGTGAGTGACTATCTGGGAAAGGGGTACAGACTCGTCGCTGACCAGTGATCCATAGTTGTGTCAACCTTCTCGCAGTCCTTTTGTGGGCTATGACCACCGACAAGCTCGGTCGACGAACGATCTTGCTCCCATGTCAGACCTTCCTCTGCGTCGTTCTCTTTACTGTGGGAGGACTCTACTGGTCCGGTGCCGTCGGTGTCGACGGCAACCCTGGTAACGCTGCTGCAGGTACTGCTCTGGTGAGTACATCTTTGTTCACTTGCCACAATGTCATTGCATCAAACTGACCCAAATTGCAGCTGGCTATCTGCTGTTTCTGGACTTTCTCCTTCCAGGTCATCGCCATGTCACAATACGTCTTCTCTGCCGAGCTGCCATCTGCTATCCTGAGAAGTGAGGCCAGTCCGCTGAAAGTAGAAACGGGTACTGACGATCGTTTAGTGCGAACTGGACCAATCACCTTCTTGGTCAACTCCGTGCTTGGTATCGCTACTTGGTGAGTGCTTCTATTCCACGCCCAGACCTCACATGGCTGACCGGGTCAACAGCTACGCAACCCCTCCCATGCTCCTCGCTCTTGGTCTCCGAACCGCTTTCGTCTACGGAGCCGTCTCCGTTCCCACCTGTATCCTCATGTGGCTCTACATTCCCGAGACCAAGGGGTGAGTACCGTCCGCTCCTTGTCCACCTTTCATACTGACGTCGAGCAGACGATCCACGGCCGAGATCGACGAGCTGTACGAGCGAAAGGTGCCAGCCTGGCGATGGGGTAAGACCGTCACTGCTGTCGAGGAGCAGATGCACGCTGCGGTCAGGGTCAGAAACGAGGGCAACGAGAAGGTGGACGCTTGAGCTTTTGTACAGTAGGAATAGTACTAGTATTGTCATCGGAATAGGGTTTCCTCCTCGAGGGGATGGTATGCAAATGGATCGTTAATGAGCTGTCGTCGTCGCTTCACGAGTCGCTCAACACTGACGCTGCCGCCTCTGCATACCAGCACTCTAGCCAGAAGTAGCTTGACCTCAAGGTGCTTCGAGAAGAGTGATGGAGACCAAGCGAAATCTAGACACTTTTAGCTGCGAGTACATGCCCAGGACACATCGGCAGACGGATCTCTAGGTCAAGGAGGATACATGGGACATGGGGAACTGTAGCTTCAAGTCTATATTATAAAGGTTGTATTGATAGCTGTTGGTCGGGGACGAGTCTATACGAAAGATGCGCTTTACTTGGACGGCTTTCTGTTCTTCGGCTGTAGAAGATGTCAGCTAAGACCTGAACGGTCCTCGCTATCACTCACCACTCGGAAGAAGTAGTACAAGGCGTACGTAGCTCCCACGTTGGCGAAGATGTAGATGAACATGATACCAAGGTTCCTCCATCGGTGGCCGTATTCCATCGAGAAGTTGCTGAGAATGTCTCGCGAGTTGGACACTGGGCAGTATTGACACTCGCCGGCCGAGAGGTTTTGAGGAATGTAACCGCCAGCCATGCTGATATAGGACTCGAGGTAGGCGGCACAAGTCTGTCCGGCGGGTGTGACGATTGTTAACAGCTCCTCGGACGAGCAAGTGATCGGGATGTTGTCGACTCCGGTGACCAGCATGCCTTCACCGAGATAAGTAAAAGGGACCACCCAGTACATGAACTTCCAGAATCCCGGCATCGAGTTCTTCGGGATCAGAACACTGGTAGGACAGGTCAGTCTTGGATTGGCAGACTGACAACTCCACACTCACCCGCAGAAGACGAGCATCATGACGAAGAGCAAGTTGCAGATGGCTCCAGCGATGTCGGCGAGCTCCACAGCGGCAATGGTGAGATATCCAAACGAGGCGGCATAGAGGAGATAGGCGATGACGAGCAGCAGCATCAGAATGCCTCGCTCGTGTGTCGTTCCAGTGACGTCGGCGTTCTCGCTGAAACCAACTGGGTAGTACCAACTGAGGAAGACCGGGATCGCGACCAGGATGGTGACTCCAAACTCGATGAGCATGTGGCTAGTGAGGAAGATCCACCAGGAGTACGTCTTGCTAGACCTCTCTCGGACCTCGTAGAGGGCTCGGATCGATAGGTACTCTGGGGTCGTCTGCTCGATGATCTGACTGAAGACTAGAGGCGTGGTCAGCACTTGCTTGGAAAGGTATGACGAATTCCACTTACTGGAGAAGAGGATGAAGATACTGAGGATCTGGTTCTGAATCTCACGCTGCGAGATCTCGCTCGACTTGAGGAAGGAGAATCCGATGAACAAGGCCTAACACCGGTAAGCTTGAGGTAACTTGTGACCGTGAGACTCACAGTGCCAACGACCAGGATGAACTTGGAGTAGAAGTATGTCGGTGTTCGCCAGTAAGCCTGGGCGATTCGCTTGGTGGCCTCGACGAATTGGGTCATGGTGCTGGCGGCAAACTCTCGATCGTCGTCTGGTTGAGAATGGTCCGCAGTAGCGTTTCCACCGTTTGCCTTCATGTCTGCAAGCTCGGCCTTGACCGCCTTCTTCTCCTCACTCTCGTTCCAGGTCTTGTGCCAGTCGATCTCGGTGTGACTACCAGGGGCGGCACCAATGACCTTTAACATCCACTCGGCGGGATTGTCCTGCGGAGGACACTCTTCGGCGCCCTTGCTGACAAAGTAGTCGATGAGGATCTTGGAGTTGGAGCCGACTTCACCAAAGTAGACGGTTCGACCACCTTTGGCGAGGAACAGAAGTCGGTCGAATCGTTCGAATAGCTGGGCACTCGGTTGGTGGATCTGCCAAGAGTCAGTCAAGATGTCTCAAGGATGTCGCTAAGGTCAACTCACGGTGCAGAGAATAGCCTGGCCGTTTTTACTCAGTTTCTCCAGCAAGGAGCAGATCGACCAACTTGTCTGGGCATCGAGACCTGATACAAAGTCAGCTTTACCACATGAAACTGCTAGATCGCGACCTACCAGATGTGGGCTCGTCCAAGAACAGTAGGAGGTCCGGTTTGGCTGCCAGCTCGACCCCAATGGTCAATCGCTTCCGCTGCTCGACGTTGAGGCCTTCGCCAGGAATTCCAACCACGGCATCGGCATAGGCCTCCATTTCCAAAAGTCGCAGCACCTCCTCGACGTATTCAAGCTTCTCCTCTTTTGACACGGATGCGGGTTGTCGAAGTAGCGCGCTGAAGGTGAGAGCCTCTCGAACAGTGGCAGTCGCTTGGTGCAAGTCCTAGGATAGCTATGTCAGCAAACTCATCTCGATATATTCCCGCAGTACTCACCTGCTGTTGAACATAACCTGTTTTACGCTGGAACGACCTATCGCAGGGTCGACCGTCGACAAGCTTCTCTCCAGCGACGACACCCATAGTGATTCGAGTCGCTAATAGATCGAGCAGAGTGGTTTTACCAGCACCAGAGACACCCATGAGAGCAGTGAGTTGACCTGGCTTGACCCAACCGTCGACATGGTCCAAGATTCGTCGGGTCTCGCTCTTGATCTTGACATCGTAGCATACGTCGGACCAGGAAAAGGTGGCCTGTCGAGGAAGTTGCTTGAGGGCTTCTTGTCTGTTTGCATTCTCGCCTTTAGTGGTGTTTGTCGTAGCAATCTCCTTGTTGGCCTCGATGTCGTCGGGTCTAGCGATAGCGTTGTGACCTCGGGGCCAGACGAGGACTTCTCCTTTACTCTTCTTCTCGGTGATGTATTCGGAGGCGACGAGGTAGACGACAAAGAGCCCGAGGATGAAGGCGATGACGATTCCGACATTTCTGTGAAAGAGTTAGCTATGATCAGACTACAGGACTTCGGGAAGCTCACCTCCATTTGTGGCCATTGACATATTCGTAGGATTCGAGGAGATACCTGTCACCGCTGACGAACGGGTTGCCTGGTTCGGATCCGACAGTCGAGCAAGTGGTTTGCTCCGATCCTGGCTCGGGATAGCCGGGTCCAGTCGGTACGTATGAATCGCAAGCGAATTGTCGACCAGCCAGCTCGTTGAGAAGTAGAGCCTCGTAGGCATAGCTGTTTGTAGTCAGTATAATGTGCTGTCAAGTCGAGAGTCACTCACGCGATAGGATCGATGTACCACCTGGACAAAATCAGCCGATGGTTCCGCCTGCGCTCTGATCAACTCACATCCATTTACTCCATCCTCGCATGTTTCGGACAGGGATCACGAAACCTAAGTGTCGTTAGTCGTATTGGCTTCAGTAATGTGGATGACCCACCAGAGTAGACTACCAAAGCCACAATGACAATACCTGCCGGAACCATTGCTTGAATGAGCGAGCGCGATAGGGCTGCCACTGTTCGAAAGAACATGCTCATGGTCACACAAGCGAGGAAACCGACAAAGAGGTAAAAGAAGAAGTGGCCAGCTGTCCGGTTGAGGTTGGTCATGAAATACCAGATGAGCGAGGTGAGGGTGACGTTGACGATCTTGTAGGGCAGACTGCTGATAAAGGAAGAGAAAGCCTCGGCAGAGGGATGGTAGAAGGCGTAACGAGCGTGCTTTTCCACGATCGGTCTTTGGATGTACATGTTGAGGATCTAGAAAGGTCAGCTTGACTTTTCCGACTGGCATGTATCAGGCATACCTCGAGAGCAGAGGCGAAAGCGTTGAGCAAGGTGGCCAAGAAGAGAACCGCGGCACGGCTTTGGAAGCTCGAAGAGGACTAGATAGTGATCAGCGAATGGCTATATTGATCACCAGATCTTCCACTCACATCTGATAGGTTGTAGAAGAGACTCGACGACAGAAGCGACAGAATGATGTTTCCGGACAGCTCGAAGATTGGCTGATCGGGCTGAGCCGCGATTCTCCACCAGTTTCGGCGGAGGCAGATGGACACTTGCTGACGGTATGAGAGGATGTATGGCGAGTCGGCACGGCTGAAGGTTAGCTGTATTCGACCGGGACCAACTCACTTGCTCTTAAACTGCTGGGCTCGTCGAGAAGCGCCGAAAGCCTTGCTGCCTTCTCCGCCAATTGGGTGATCGTTGTTGTACTTGTCGATCTGGCTGACGAGGTCGGCAAAGGTCGAGCTCTCCTTCCATCGCTGGGCAAACTCGATGGCGGTCTTGGGAACCGATTCCTCGAAACCTTTCTTGACTTGTCGTTCGGCGGGGTTGGTCAAGGATGTCAAAAAGTCGGGAGTGCTCTGTCCTTGCATGGGTTGGAAGCCCATCTCCTCGAAAAAGGCTCGCGCATCGCCAGCTGGACCAAAGTAGATCTGCTGACCTTCGTAGAGCACAGTGACTTTGTCGAATTGCTAGCGATCAGCACAAGTCCAAACTTGCGAAACTCACTTCGTAGGCGCTCTGCGGGGATTGGTAGATAGCAACGGACGCCGTGGAGCCAGCAACGTCGGCAGAAAGTCGTAGTGATTTACAGAACTGGACAGCAGTTGCACTGTCCAATCCACGGGTACTGTTGTCCCAGCATTGAAGCGAGGAGCCCGCGAGCATTGTTTCCGCAATCGACACTCGCTTTCGCCTGGGAAGTGTTAGCTCGTGCTTGTCGGTACACATTTGACCAACTCACTCTCCACCGGAAACACCACCTAGAATCATATAAGTGTGCTATACGTAGGATACTGGATTCCACTCACGGATGATATCCGACCCGACCTTTGTGTTGATCGTGTGGCTGATACCGAGTAAGGCCATGATGACATCCCTGACGTGGGTAGCGAATTCTCGTCGGTTGATGCCAGCGGGAGGCTTCTCGGGCTAGGTGAAAAGGAGTCAGTCAAATCTATACAGTCTTAAGGAAGCACTCACGGTCCTGCATTCGGCAGCGAATTGCAGGGTATCGCCAACTGTAAGTGCTGCAAAGTTCGATTCGACCTCGGCGCAGTAGATGGATTCACCCCTAGAAGCTCAGCGAAGGTCTCATTCTGAGTGACATACCGGTAGACCTTGTGCATCTCCTCGTTGGATATACCATGGTAGTTGAGCTCTGCTTGTTCGTCGATGTATATACCGTTCGTTTCCCCGGCGATTGTCTTGAGGAAGGTAGAGCAGCCACTGTAGGGGTATCAGCTCTGAGACATTTGAATCCGACGAGTAGCTCACCTTCCCGGAGGACCTAGAACGACAAGAAGCTCTCCCGGCTCGATGAGACAGTGAAAGTCCTTGAGAATCTGGATCTTCTGTGGTCGACTGGGTTGTAAAGAGCTGATCAAATCGCCCATCAGACTCAAGGGCATGTTGCCCACGGTTGGCTGATACTCTGCGCCAGTACCGAATCCATGAACGCTGAGCTTTTTGGCCGAGAACCCGCAGTGTCGATCGGGATTGCCCTCGGCGTCCTGTTGATACAGCTCGTAGAACCATTTTGACCAAGCGAGCGAGTCAAAGTTGTCAGAGAAGGGGTCGAGCGGACCGCCTTCTTTGATCGCTCCAAAGCCAGAGGGAGTGATAGTCGAATCGCTGCTTCGAGCCTCGATGCGGGACATTTGACTGACTTGTCGTGCCAGCTGGGTCACCTGTGCGGAGGACCCAGCCGACATGCCCTGGCCGGGGCGGGATTGCGGTTTCTCCATGGTGGGCGTGGTGTAGCGGTTCGGTAGGCTAGATGGGGATGGGAGACTGTCTCCTGTAAGAGGTCGGATCTTTTGTATTAGCTAGACATGATGAGGCTGGGGTGTCTATTGACACGCAATGCCAGCGGTCCAGTCGTCCAGACGAGATGACCGAAGGCGTAGTGCTACCCTCGGTCGACCGCTCGTCTGAGCACCATCGCATTAGAGTCCGTTTCAGCATCTCGGCACAATGTGTCAGAGGCTTGAGTCGTGAAGGCCGCACGAGTATCACGTTCTCTGGACTGATCCTCAGGGGTAACTGAGCAGAGGTAACATCAGCCAAACACCACCAAAGAGAGCTCATACGAAACAAAGCCAAGCCAGTCGAAATTTGCTTCCGCAACAGATCGACGGTCGTCTAAAAGTGAAACGACCGGTCGTCTACGGGCTCTATTACCTATCACGAGAGTAGAGATCTTGCGATCTGGATCGGCCAACGCGATCGAAGTAAAGGAACGAAGAATCGTAACAGCGATGAAGACAGGCCCTTCGGTCAATCTCCGCGGAGACAAGCGATAGCAAGCTTCTTTGGGGGATGAATATTGGACTGCCGATTTCTAACAGGGGTATTGATTAGATGACTGACTCTCGTATCATTGCACATCCTACGAGTTCACTTGACGTTACGTTTAGGGACATTCTTGACCACTTGGCTACTGATCCTCCCGCGTAGATCTGGTCATGACATACTTAGTATCACTGAGAACTGGCCCGGTCGACCTGGCTATCGTTGGATCGCCTTGACCTCACCATGGATCCCCAGTTTCCTAATGCGTACTGATCATATATTACCAACTAGGACCAGGGTGCTGACTACGTGCAGGTGGCAGCGCATGTGCCCATGCAAGCTGACCACAATCCAATAGATGCTAAACCCGTTCCCCTGGCGAAAGCGCATCTAGCAGGACATCCAGAACAAGGAATCCTCTTTTCCAATCCTTCCTCCACATCGGTCGAGGATTCCCACTCGTCTCGATGTTCTTCGGCGATGGCTTGCCATTTATGACAGTCCCACTCGGATAGGGGCTCGGTGAATAGCTCACAGGCGCGGTAAGCCTCCAGGGTGTTGGATTCGAAGCTGATACAACCGCCTTGAGCGGTAGTTCGCTCGATCTCTCCCGCGGTCAAGGGGTTGAGTTGGCAGGTGCCGGTTGGCTGGATAGGGGAGGCTTGGGTGATACCGGCCAGGGCGGACACGACGAGGAAGAGGCTGAGTGTGAGACGAGCCATTGTGTTGATTGCACTGAGTTGGATCAGCTTACAACTCGACGTTGTAGTTGTAGTTGTAGTTGTACTCACGGTGCCGTGTAGTGTTATGCGATTGAGATAGAGGAGTGGGTTTGAGTCTCGCTGACTGTCAAGTAAGTAGCCTGACGAGCTCTTAAGTATCTTTCTGGGCTGACTGGGTTGAGGCATTCCCACCCATCCGCGAGATAGGCTGTCTCATCTCGTGACGCTGTCAACAACTCGTTGGTCCGGCCGAAGTACTAGCCTCGAACTCAAAGAGCGCCGCTGATGATGAGGATTGATTCGACACCTCGATGTCTTTCGTCGGTTCGTCCATCAAGCGATGGCTGTAGACATGTCCAGACCGGTAGGAAAGGTAGACGCCAGATCTATGATAGCGAGGGGTGGCTCTGGAACGGAGCCGAAGAGATACGGACATCAAGACGGTCAAGTGTATGCTGTCCCGCATTGATGCACACTATTCTGTGCTTGTTTATCTGAGCTGTTGTCATTGTCAGGGCGAGATCGAGGGGTCAGTCAATGGTTACCGGTTAGCACTCTGCTCCGATCAGTTTCAGTGACACTTGATGACTCGATATTGAACCGGTATCACGGCCCGACTCCCAAGTCTTTGAGGCTGAATCGCTGATGCTGTCATGTTATAAGCGCTGAGCGCAATTCGCAAACCTGGCCTAACATATGCTCGACCCATGTGCACGGCGAGGTTCGGAGGTAGGATCGATGAGACACGGACTCACGCGGCTATCGTTCATCGGCGGAAACGGCCTGCTGGATTCAGCTGGATCTTCAGCTCTCGTCAGCCAAGGTGATCTTATCAGATAAAAGGGCGCACCAGGGCGCACCTGAAGTTGACTGTACCTCACTTCTCACTAGTGCCTCACTCTACGTAACCGCCACGTAACCTCCCTAGTCCCTCCGCTTCGTCGGTTGGGCAAATCCTGTCAAATCGCGCTCGAGGCTGATCGTGGCTGCTATCATAGGCTAGCATACGGGCTGCTTGGCAGCCTTTTAGCGCTGAGAGCTGATGAGAGGTCGAGAGCGTGGGGTCTCGTCTCGCCTGGTCTTGTTGAGCGGCATGGGCACAAGTTGGACACAGTAGAATCAGTAGGTACAATCCGCCGCGAATAGGTTAATAGGGTTTCAGTAGCGCAGGTTCGGGAGATCGGTAGCGCTCGCTTCGAGATACATGTGGTCATGAGGCGTTTTGCTTAGGCTGGATCAGCCATGCACTGCCATGCATGAAAGCCCATGGCCCATGAGGATCAGTAGAGATCAGTAGAGATCAGTTGTGACTCGTAGAGGCGGATGGAGCACGCGAGAGGACAGGTACTCTAGCTCTGCGGAAGTCAAAACTCTTCGGCAGTCTATCGGTGCGAATAGCACATTGATCATCGACATGCTTCTTCCATCTTCGTTTTTAGCCAACGTAGCAACTGTCCCGACTGCTACCTCTCAATACTCCGAGGATGGCTTCACAACTTCCCCTGCCGCCTATACCCACCAAAGAGCATCCTAAAGCTCTGTACAAATTGCACGATACCGAGAAATACTACGACGAAGGAGGCGACCTGACCCCACAGGTGATATGGCGGCAGTACACATGGGCTCAAACACCCGCCATGCTTCTCGCTTTCCCGGTCACAATGTATCGTACCTCCCAGTGGGCGATGGACAACAATCGGAATCGATACGATCCTACGGTGATTATGCCGAAAGGTGATCCAAAGCCGGAGTATGTGATCAAGGGAGAATGCGGCGAGGAGTCGATCGCACCGGACCCCACGGCGAGATATGATCCAGATTACAATGGGCCTTGGAGGAAGTGGAATGAGGAGAGGATTTCGAAGACGAGCTCACGATAGGTAAGTGTGACATGCTCGTACAACTAGCCGACTACAATGAAGGGTTGAGCGGCGATCGTTTGAGGCCTGAGCTGACTTTGGGTTACAGCTACGTAGCAAGTTCAGTATCGATAGGACGTGACTGGACTTTGTGAGATTCGGTACGGCTTTGGAAACGAGCGACCGAGTGGTCGACTACTCTCAGGACCCACATCAGAGCCCTGCAGAGTCTCGTTGTTGCGATCATTGTTTCAGATAATTAGGAAGAGGACAAGGTCACAGGAAGGGAGAGTGAGATGTACATGCCATTGACTACCGAAGAAGTTCTCGAAAGTCGAGATATAGTATTGATCATCCCATCGTTCCCCATACAGAGAGTACATGCCATCTACGATCAGTTGACAAACAGGCTGAGCATCTGCTGACCTGAGGATGCAGTACCATACCACTGCCAGACCCTTTTGCCTGCGCAAGGTCTTGAGTTGCGTATACTACGTACGCAGGTATTCAAAGGCTTTGGCGCTGGCTATGATGAAGCGAGAGATCCTACTGACAGTCGCTCCTTGTATGCTATGGTCCACCGAGTCGCAACTCCTGCACCTCTTCCTCAGCGTCCTGTGGGCGTACTCTGGAGTGCTCTGGTGACTGGCGTACTGAGGTCGGTCTACCGGAAATAGCGCCAAGGCTTCCTGATTTGTCGGAGTGTGGGTCGGGACTTACGACCGACTGGTCCACATCCGTCTCCCGAACCAGTTCCGGACCTCCACGAGACCAAGGAGGCGAGGTGAGCATGCTCCGGCACAAAAGGTGAGAGGGTCGCCTCGGCCGTTGGGGGAAAGCAGAGTACATCGTGTTGGCGTGGCATCAGGTCCACGAGGGCCCACGGTCTGAAAAGGAGGAACGGTCCCAAGGAAATGAGCGTTGAATGATGCCGGCCGAAGGGTGTTAATCAGATTACAGACTGACCCCTACTGACCCGAGCATTGAACATTGATGGCTGTAGTCGGAGACTCTGACATTGCACGTCCTGCTCTGCTCTGTCGCATGGAGAATGTCTTGGCAAGCCTCGACCTCTCCGCGGGTGAGTCAGTTCCTCTCAGTTCCTAGCCACAGCTGAGCGGACCGTCGCAGACCATCGCTGCGATGGCAGAGGGGTGCCAGGGGTGCATAGGAAGCGAGGAACTCAGGCACGCGGTAGGAGAGAGTGAGGCCCGCAGGGCGGGCAGGAGAGGAAATTCCTTATCTGATAAAAAACCGGATCGGCCGACGGGAAATTGGATACTTCCGACCGACTCTTCGTCCCAAACTCCCAAGGCGAAAGAGGCGCTCGTGTGGGAGGTATACAAGGAGGATATAAAGACGACTGGAAGATGGGAGAGGCTTCTTCAAAACTTCTCACATCTTCTTCTCCAACGTCCACCCGTCAAACAACCAAAACACACCTTTCGCCATGAAGTTCTTCGTCCTCGCTTCCGCTCTCGGGCTCGCCGGTGTCGCCAATGCGTGAGTGACTGGAGTGTAGTGAGGTGTGTGATGCAGCTGAACCCTGTTTGACGTGTAGCTGGACCACGTGTATGCTTGACTGTATGGCCAATGCCACCACCCCTGCCGCTTGTGCGACTCCAAACTACAACGAGACTGCTTGCATGTGTCAAAACGCCGAGTTTGTCTCCATCACCCGAACTTGCTTCTACACGTGAGTCACCCGTCCAAAAGACACCGCCAGGTGCTAATCCATGATTCGTAGCGCCTGTGTGAACGACATTTACCCATGGTACAACGAGAGGGAGGCATACTGCGGTACCCTATCCCGAGACCTTGACCGACCTCAGTTCATCCCTTCGAACGGTAACTCAACCCTCGATGTCCTGAACGGTGGCAACGCCTCGCTCGCGACTTCTGTTCAGCCCCCTGCTGCCTCTGGAGCCGCTTCCGCTTCCGTCGCCCCATCCGCCTCTGCCTCAGCTGCTTCCTCTGCCGCAAGCCCAGCCAGCTCCGTCGTCTCCGCCGCAGCTAGCGGAGCATCTGCCGCTGCTGGTTCCGCTACTCCAACTGGTGCTGCTGGCGCCGTCGCCAACTTGGGCATGGCCGAGCTCGTCAAGGGTGCCATCGGTGTCGGTGGTGTCGTTCTCGGCGGCGCCATGCTGCTCTAGAGAGGCTGCAACTAGAGGATGAGTAGATGAGTAGTGGTCAAAAGGGTGTTTAGGGTTTCCCATCTATACCGTCTCCATGCATGATTACAGGTGTTATGTCAAGGCGAGATCGACCCAATCATCGCAGATGACCGTCTCCGTGGATGTGATACCTGATGATGGTCTACGTGTCCAGTTTCCAGATTCTCCGCTTCAGCTCCACTTCCTCTGGCGAAAAAGACCATGGTCCACGATATCATCTTCAGTCCAGCGACGACAACTGTCATGACCCAGACGTCAGACCATCTGGCAATGGCAGCGCCGGCGAGGGCACCAGCCCAGAAAACCATAAGGTAAATGATCCTCCGATTTCGACTCGTCACATCGGCGGTGCCACCGCTGGCGAACAATGCTGGGTCGGCGATGAGAGCGGCATAAGGTGTGGTCATCATCGCACTTGGAGTCTCCTTCACTCCGGACGTCGATGCCTAGCGTATCAAAATGGTCAGCGAGCTCGGGCAAATCTGGAATAGTGGTAATGCTCGAAAGCCGAAACCGCGAGACCCACCTGAGTCACCTGTATCCCGCCCTGCCCACTCATGAGAAAGACATAGACCCATTCCATCGCTCCACCAGGTTTGAACATGGACGGCGAAAAGGGCAGGACGAGCCCTAGCGAGGCGAGAAGAATGATGATTTGGGTACCAAAGTTCCATAACAGCCACGACCGTCTCAGAAGACCTGACAGTAGTGTCAGCATGACAAAGCGGTTCAAGTCAGCCCATCAATCTCCAGGACTCACCCCTCACAGCGCCGAGTTGCCCAGCGATAAGTCCGAACAATACAAATCCAAGGAGTGAAACCGCCGCCAGAGTCCTAGGTTTGGACACCTGGTTCGCTAGTGATACTGCGATTAGCACAGTGTTCCTATTGATCGAACCATTAGCCAAAGCTTCAAGATGCGTGTATCACAATATATGCTCACCCCGTCATGCTGGTAGCAAAGGTGGAGTAGTTGACCAATGTGACAGAATCGGCGAGTCTGACGAGAGTCAGCCTTAACACTTTCATGGCACTTGACACGTTCATGAATCCCAGTACGGTACAGTGCATTGAGGGCCCTGGGGGCAGTACCTCAGGACTCGGAGTACTCACGCGCAGGAAAAGGTGATGATGAGAAGCGGGATCACCAAGGCATCGCTCGATATCTCCTCCTTGGTCCACGAGGCGAATGCACCAGTTCCTCTCCCTCCCTTCCCCTTCCTCCTTAGCCACAGAGGCCAGCTGAAGTCGTTCTTCACTCCAGCATCGCCTACCCAGTCTGAAAATCTACGTCTCAGCGTCGACTCGTGTGACTGGGGCACATTGTCCGTAGCGCGATTGGGCAAGAGTGGAGCTGAGCGACGTCAGCGGGAAGCGACATTGGTCGAGAATGACCGGATGATGTCTACGCACTGGTCTCATTGCCACGTCGCTCGAGCATGCTAGTGGGACCATGAGCTGACAGGATGGCTCCCGTATCGAAGGATCATAGTGGACATGACGTTGGTTGGAGTAGGTGCAGGTTGATATCGAGATCGAATTGAAATTGCGAAAAGGTGAGATCGCAATTCGAGCCGAATCTTGCGCCATCGATCTCTCTGATGCAACTCTTATCAGAGCTCTTACAATGCATACCTCATGCTACAACGCTCATTGCCCAGGGACGAATGCCCATACAGTCCCGCCAATCATCAATACAGTGCTCAGTGCAAGCACAAACCAATGAAACGCCCTCAAAAATCTATTTCTCCGCTCTGGAAGGAGGATCGGCGCCAATCGCAGGTAAAAACCGAGCTTCACGACCATGATATCAGCAAAAGTTTGCCGACGTGCCGGAAGCTGATAGCTCCAAGTTGACTCACAGGGAGGATGATGCAAATGGCGAAACACTCGAACGAGCCCAAAAACGCCATGACCTTTTCGAATCCAGGTAGGAGGATTGCGGTGATGGTGCAAGCTCCGGTAACGAGCAGCCGGCTGAATATCCTCCAGAGCCCCTTTCTGCGTTCCGACCGGGAAGATGCGTGTGCGTACAGCTGGGAAGCGGAAGATCTGCGTCTGATCCCTGGATTCCGACTGACTGGAGTAGAATCCCCGGCTTCACCATCAGAGTCAGGGTGCGACTCCAGAATACTGGTGAGAGGTGATTCGTTGACGAGGATGTTCGAATCGATAAGTGTGGCTCTGCGCAGGTTGACAATTGGGTCGATACCGAATAACCCCTCGACAGTGTTGTGCAGCTATACAATATCAGCTATGGTCTACATTCCTGATGCTGGACTTACGGGTCTGGAGCAGAGACCGAATTTGGTCAGGGGAATCACGACGATCATCCACAGAGCGAAAATGTTCAACACTTTGGGATACCCATACGACGGTCGTAGGAGATCTTTGGTGATCTGTCTCGTCAGCTCTGATGATTTATAGGACCCACCTCATCAGACACGCCTGGTCCTATCATCAGGTAGCCCGCAGCACCGGATACGAACGAGACGGTCGCAGCGACGGCCTTCGTGAGGTTGTCAGTGGAGATCTCCTTTCGACATATGTCAACTTACGAAAGCTTGGTTGATGACCTATCAACACGATCAGCCTTTCTGCCAGATAGGCTGGGACTCACCCTGTCAAAGTGCTCCGGGTGCCGCATATCCCTTGCAAGACTGGGAACGACGGCATGACCACCAAATCCAGCCAGAATCAGACCCACACCTCCGAGCCAGTTCCCATTCGCGATTTGAGGCCACAGGGTGGTAGTAGCTGGGTGAAGAATCGATCCGGGAGGTGATGTCTTGACGAACCCATCTATCAAGATGAAGACAACCAGTAGGACGCATGACATCGTGGACAAGAGGGACGGAAGGGATAGAACGGATAATGGCAGGAGTGTAGTGGGGAACATCCTGCGACGGATCAGTGTGATATAAGTATGCTAGTCGCAACGAGACTCACAATACAAATCCGATAATCTTGTACGTGTTGGTGCTGATGCGGGGATATAGCATTTCGAGGGTATCTCCAAAGAGTACAACCAGAGCGACACTGCAATGACGACTTAGCGATGATAGCTTCTGATGGATGGCATGTCTGCTTACCCGAATGCAAAGAGCTCGAGGCAGAATCTGATGATGATCAGTACACACTATACTCGCTCGTGTGACTCACAACATGGTGATCAGCACACTGCCATTCCGCCCGAAAGCCATCTTTGCGAGATCCGTATACCCAGTCAAGGCGCTATCTGCCTCGATGAGCCGAGCTAGAAGCTTTGCACTGAAGGTCAGCTAGTCCAGTGAATATCACTCACGTATGGCATGTAACAGCAGCAAAGCCGACAAGGAGGGCTGTTCCTCCTATCCAACCGGAATAGGCAAAGGCCAATGGCATAGATAGAATTCCGATTCCCAGCAGTACAGCGACTGCATTGAACAGCTAAACTCCAATTAGCCATACGAGGAGATTTATTCACACACCGTCTGTCCGTCTGTCGACCCGCCCTTGACCATAGTTTTCCGTTTTGCCTCACGAATACTCTTCAGAACCTCTTCCCCGGTCTGCCTGATGACCGACGGTCTGCGTCCGGAGCCGGATGCCCTGGTAGAAGACCGCCGTCTTGAAGCCTGGCTATATGTCCGGACCTTGGCGTCATCAGGTTTCAATAGTGGAGTGCCCTCCGTAGCGACTGGTGTGGATGTCGGGGACAGGTCTCGACGAGTGGTCTGGGGGGTGACTGTCCGAGAGCTTGGGCGTGAGGTGTTGCGATGGGGTAGAGGCGGCATGTCCCTTTTCAGGAGGTTCAAAATACCAGCACTCGGCGAAGAATGCGAGCTTTGATCTCGACTTGGACCACCATTCGAAGTCGGTCGTTCCCAGTGCGAGGAGGAGCTGAAAGCGGATACCTGCTCTGGGGACGATACAGGGTCTGGAGCGAAGATGACGGCCACCTCAGAGTCCTTTCTATGCCCAGCATCCCCAGGACTTGATTTGGGACTGTCATCCTCTTCATCTGCATCCTCTTCTGCGAGCTCGTCGTCGGTCGAAGAATCTCCCGCCCGCACGGCCGTCGGTATGCCCGGAGATGACCATGATTGTGAGGATCGCTGGACGAACGATGGCGCAGAGCCCATGTGCTGGCCATATCTGAGCTGTTGAGATCGAGAGTCTAAGCAGTATATCAGTACATCGCTCGCTCTGGGCGACTCACAAGAGAACACCAGCTCCAGACTGGACTGCATGATCCTCGACCGCTTCTTCCTCGGGCCAGCCGCGGCCGGGATAGGGCTTGCCGCTGAAGGCGAGGGCATCGTGGAATGATCGCTCGGGGATGGTTGATGCTCGAGCTCCTATCGATACTTCTGCGACCACATTGTACTACTGTGAGCTGTCGAGAATGAGATATACCCCAGAGGGACAAGCGATGAGACTATAGAGGGTCGCTTGGGTGGGAGAGATAAGGAAGCTGGGGTGGAGGGAGAATTGCTTCCGTCGGAAACCATCCCTATTCCCTCGTCAACAAATCCAGTCAGAGCTTGTGGTGACACTCGTTCTATACCCAGCAGTGGGCAGCATCCAAACGGCCATGGAGGACACTTACACCACGATAGTCTCCGCGCCGGGAAAGGTGTTGATGGCTGGGGGATATCTCGTCCTGGACAGGCAGTACTCGGGTCTTGTGGTGGCTACCTCCAGTCGATTCTACTGCGCGGTCAAAACCGACACTCGATCGGAAGCCTCGGTCGACAGCGCTACTATCACAGTGAGGGCGGGACAGTTCCCCAAAGACAGCTCGACATGGTCGTACAGGGTATCGAGAGACAAAGGGGAGCTGCGGATAGAGCAAATTGGAGAAAATGGACGAAACAAGTTTGTCGAGATTACACTGGTCAAAGCGCTTCAAGTAGCACAAGAGGTTCTGGCAAGTGAGAGAGGAGGTGATGGGAGGTCCTCCGGAGAGTCAAGTGTGGACAAGCTTCTGAGCATGGTCCAAGGAATGGATATTGTCGTGGTGGCCGATAACGATTTTTACTCGCAACGAGAGCAGGTATGTCGCAGTGCGACGCGTGCAAAGAGCTCTGCTGATCCCGGTATCAGCTCGCAGAATTGTCTCTACCCCCCTTATACTCTTCGCTCGAGTGTCTCACTCCGTTCTCCCCTCTCCCCCGGCCTATACACCAGACGAACAAGACCGGTCTTGGATCATCTGCTGGTCTCGTCACGTCCTTGACAGCGGGCATACTAGCGCATCTTGGTGTTGTGGACATACCTACAACCGACTCGATAGCTGGATCCAGCTCTACCAGCTCGACAGGAGGATATGGCATTGATCTGGTCCACACTCTGGCCCAATTGAGCCATTGTATCGCCCAAGGCAAGATCGGTAGTGGCTTCGACGTGTCAAGCGCAGTTTTCGGCACCCACATCTACAAGCGATTCTCCCCGACCGTCCTCACTCCATTGATGGCCGACAACTCGAGACAAGCCCTATTGCCAACACTCACGTCGGAGGAGTGGGATCATCAAACGAAACCGTTTCGGCTGCCCAAAGGCCTTCGGCTGATGCTCGCCGATGTGGACGCCGGGACGGATACGCCGAGCTTTGTGGGCAAGGTGTTGAAATGGAGGGAGGCGGATACGAGAACGGCAGACGAGCTGTGGGGCCAATTGGGTAATGCGAATGATAACCTGGGCGAGTTGTTGCAGCAGTTGGCGCAGAGTGAGGAAGAGGAGGGGTACACCCAGGTCTTGGCCCAGGCTAAGAGTGTGCCTACAAGCAAAGTGAGTACCGCGTATGATCAACACATCCAGGAAGATCGTGCTGACGGGATGACTAGCTTGAGATCGCACATCCCGCTGCTCAGCTGTTAGTACGGATATCGGCTGCTCTGACCGTGAGTCTGCCATCCGTCAATGTCGCTGACACCATTGCCAGCTCATCCGCTCGTACCTCCAGAAAATGTCCTCGCTTTCTTCCGTACCGATTGAGCCGCCCGAGCAGACGAGATTACTCGACCAATGCTGCGCTCTACCTGGAGTCATAGGCGGCGGCGTGCCCGGCGCAGGGGGATTCGACGCGATATTCCTCTTGGCGATAGACTCGCCAGAGGTGATCAAAGGCGTAGAGAATGTGTGGGCCAGCTGGACAGAAATGTCCGTGTGCCCTTTGAGCGCGAGGCAGAGCGATGGCGGCTTGGTCCGGGAGACAGGTCAGGTCAGGGGTTTGGCCGAAGCGCTGGCGAGAGTGAATGAGAGTGGGTAGCATAGCGAGGATGTGGGAGTAGATCCAAGGCAGATCACATGGGCGTACCAGCATACCACTATACCATGCATATAACGAATGACTACATGGCCATCACTGTCGTCGTCGGCACCGTGTTCATTGCCGTCGCTGCGATTGGATCGATGGCCGGAAATAGCCGCGACCGCAGAAATGTTCAAACCCGTCAACGATCTCTTCATTCGACATCAACTCGACCTTCGCTGCTCCTCTCGTATGCGTGGCGGTTCTGTGGTATCTCGTGGCCTCAGGCGGTCGCTTGCAACTGCCTATAGTCGCAGTGTTCCCACCACACTGGGATACCGCATTCTTGTCAGCACCTCTCGATTCAGCACCTCTGCCCTCTCCGCCCGACAAGCGACTCCACTCCCGCGTTCGGTCACTCAGAACGAGCTCAGAAGCGCTACAGACACTCAAGATGAGATACTCGACCTACCCAGGGCATTGTCGCCAACCAAAGCACTCATATTGCTGTCTGTACCGGTCCCCCCGGTGAACTGGCCTTCAAAGCTCGAAATGGCCTCTGGCCTACTCGGCAAGTTGGGTCACAAAGTCAAAGAACACTCCATCGCCTATAACATGGTGTACGACGGTACCGGCTCTGACAGATTCTTCGACCTGAAAGACGAGCAATACGACGCTAGGGTGTTTTACCCCGATGGCAAGGTTTTCACCTTTGAGCGCCTCACCGAAGCGACTTTGACCACGGGCGAATTCGACAAAGCTATCAATTACATCTCCGACCCAGAGGAGAGTGTCTCGACGACTAGGGGGCGATTGGAAGAGGCTGGGGTTGAGAAATTGGAGGTACTGGTGTGCACGCATGGAAGTCGGGATTGCAGGTGTTCCGACCGGGGCAATCCTCTGGTCGATTCGCTCAGAGAGGAGATCGAGAAGAGGGGTCTGATTGGATCTGTCGTGGTCAAGGAGATCGCTCACGTCGGCGGTCACAAGTGAGTCTCAATTTCGCATAGCACGTTCATCAGCTAAATCGACGTCTGTGCTAGGTACGCCGCGAATGCAATCACCCTCCCATCGCTAGATATGTTCTCGAATCTCACAACAGAACACGCTCCGGCTTTGATATCGCACCTCGTCCCGTCGTCTTCTCGAAGCGAGAAGAGGGGAAGCAACGTCTGGAGCCATTGGAGAGGGAGGTATGGCCTGACAGAGGGGGCTCAGGCGGAGGTATGGGCCAAAGTCGACCCAGCATCGCAGGCCGGCGATGCAGAGGTCAAGGAGGGCGGGATGGAAGAAGCGAATACACCGCCTACGGCAGATACCCCAACTGTTGTTCAACTCCGCTTCAAGACGTTCGAAGGCGAGATCAAAGAGGTGGAAGCAAAGGTCGGGGAGAACCTGCTTCAAGTGGGCAAACGGCATAATCTCCCTTCGATCGAGGGCGTGTGTGGTGGTAATCTTGGTGAGATACCTCTGGGAGTATGACTGTGCGATCGCTGACCACGGCTAGAATGCGCCACGTGCCACGTCTACCTTGCTCCCAAACCGACTCCGCCGCCGGTACCAGAGTCGACTGACGAAGAATTCGATATGCTGGGATACGCCGTCGGATTCCGGGATGAAAGTCGACTCGGGTGTCAGATCAAAGTGACGCCCGAGCTGGCCAAGTGGGTGGAGGAGGGTGGGCTCATTGGTCTCCCGAGGTTCTAGCCAATTGCCAAATACTCCGCCTCAGCGGTACCACTGGAGGGAGGAAAGCCGCAAGTTTACGGTCGCCTCGGTCAAAGACCTGGTTGCAGTTCAACTCGATCGCTCAACCATCCGTGGGTGTTTGCCAACAAGAAGGGTGTCCAACACCGGGGCATTCAGCAATCTCGCTCGCATCCGAGACCCAGAGGAGGCATGGCAGGCCGAGGTCAATAGTCCAGACTGGAAATCCATCACCATTGTCAGCTTTCGGCGTTGGAGGTCCTCGTCGTGATGGTCAGTGGGTAGACTTTGGCGCTCGCTCATCGTAGTAGCGCGATTCAGACATCTGCGTGCGCTTGATATGCATGTATATGATATCAGATGAGATCGTATGCCTGTATAAGTGTAAAGCCGTGAAGATATCGATAGTTGTCCAGTACCGCCTGAGTCATCTGAATCCAGGTCGACATCGACTCTCCTCCTCGCTCCAACGCTACATGTCCACTAGGGGTTCGAGGAAACTGCAGATGAGCAGTCCAATAGCCCCAGTCTCGCTTCGTCCGACCTGCCACAGGTCAGCGGGGGTACAACTTGGGGACAGTAGTGCTCACCAGTACACCATCGTTATCGACCCCGACTTCGGGGTACGGGAACCTCGGCAGATCGTCAATCCGTCCGACCTCGTGGAAGATCCTACCAGACGGTCAGCACTGTGTCATTATCGGGGTGAGGTGAGCTCACTCGAATAGATCTCCATAAGTCATCTCGAGGAAGCTAAGCCCGCGATACTTCTTATCTCCATAGTCGCTCGGTCGGCTATCATTCGAGTCGTCAGTGAGAGTGATCTCAAGATGGTCTGCCGACTCACAACTCTGCCACACAGGCACATTGATACAGCACGGGCTCGTTCTTCCATCCATCACTCGCGTCAATGTCCTGAGCACGGGCTTTCCTCCTATGCCTCGCACTCCTCCCCTCGCCCACCGCAGTGACTTCGGGCTGGGAGTGCGTCCTTGACGGTGCCGGCGGTGCAGGGAATACTCTCGAGGATGTTCCCGGATCCGCGGCAAAGTCCACCGGTGACTCTGTGACAATCTCAGAAGTCGTGTTGTCGGTCATGGAAGCCTGTCTCGCGAGAGACTTTGGCATTCTGGGTGGAGGTACTTGTTCCACATCACCAAGTCCTAGTCCGACCGCACTCCTTCTCCTGGCGTTCTCATCCGATCGGTCGAGCTCGAGCTGACTGTTTCGTCGGTAAGAGGCTGATCGGCTTGAATCGGCATATGTCGAAGAGGGTCTCTCCATCCTTTCCCCTCCGCCGGAATCGGTGCCATATACGTCGGAATTCGATCTCGAGTCGGTAGGTCTGTACGCCTGTGCGACGCGGGAGATTGAATTGTAGCTCCCCGATAGCGATTTCGTCGGGCTCAGACCCAATCCCTCGAACGGCTTGGTCTCGCTGTTCAGCCGAGGTAATCCAAAGGAATAGCGATTCACATTCGCCATACTCTCGAGCGAAGGGACATGTAGTGATTTCGGTCGTGAAGAGGTTGTTATTGCTGACGAAGTCGACTTGTTCTTGGAGTGACGGAGTAGACTGAACTTGGTGTCTTTTCCCGGCTGGGAAGGACCTGCTGTCGCGGCAGACGCAGTGGCACTGGCTGCCGCCGCTGCATTCTGGCCCAGTAACGAGGTAGATCGTTGTCGAGTCGTCCGTAGTCGTGGATCCCGCTCTCCAGAGCTTTCTCTAGACCTCGAGCTGTTCCACGAGGGCGAGTGCTTCAGTGCCGAGCCGGGACTAGAAGGTCGTGAGCCTCCAGGGGAGAGCTGCGAACGATCGGTATAGCTCGCCAAGCGGTTCATAGCGTTGCGCACTACAGAGAGTCACATCAGCTCGACTCTGGTGACGTGGTGACATACCTGGTCGGGTAATACGGAACTTCTCCGCCGCTTGGGCATACGGCGCCCAGCTATGGTGAAAGGCTTGGATGATCCCATTTCCAGTACGCAGATCCTCGTTTGACACTGAGAGATTCGGGCTCTGTCTCGGTCTAGCGACCCACCGCCTGGCAAAGCCCTCTACGGCGACGCTAATGTTCTCGTAGTATTTCGCCTGGACTTGGGCGAACGACCGGATCGCGAGATCGAGTATCCTGGAGAAACCTTCCAAGAACGCTGGCAGCTCGTCGACCAGCTGCGAGTGGAGAGCAGCAAACTCGCGGGCGGATTGCAAGACGGCCTTGTCGATCGGTTTGCGAGCGTCCCGAAGCGCAGAGTATCTCGTATAGTCGGCTGCCCGGGAATCCCGCTTGGCAATGACTTTACGTGGGTTTGCCGAAATGTCCAACAGTTTAGCAAACACTGGCATGATCGAGTCCCGTATCTCGGCGTTCTAAGGGACAACATTAGTCAACGGAAAGCACTGTTTGAGTGTACTCACCAGTGGAGCCCAGGCGATCGAGATCACAGTCTGGATAGTCTCGCGAAAGGCCCATAACCTATCGGCGAGCGAATCCACCGATTCCAACTGATACACTCTGGACCAAGTCGTGACGAATTGCTCCTCTACCACCAACACGTCCTTTGCCGCCGCAGTCCATTTGACGACCTCTTTCCCGATCCGCTTGACCACCTGATCCCCTTCTTCCACCCTCGCGATGAGGTCTTTGAGGGTGAGAAATGAGGATTTCGAAATGTCGACCGGTTGCGCATTATCCCCCGTCATGGTGGTCATTGATTTCGACTTTGATAGCGAGATGGACGTTGAAGAGGACATTGCGGTCGAGGTCGCGCTGAGCGATACTGCCGATTTGTCCTTGTCTTTCCGGAAGAGCTTGAGGCTCATGCCTTTATCCTTGGACGGGCTCGGTGCGAGTATTGGCTTTTTGTTGCTGCTCAAAGCCGATGCCACAATGTCCTTTCTGCGCTTCGCCTCGTCGATCTCTATAGCGACCGTCTTTGCCATTTCCGCCGAAGCCCTGATGGCAAAGTAGTCTGGGTGGACGGGTGTCGTGCAAGCGAGCAGGTCTTCAAACAGGAGTGGATACTTTGTGATACGTTGGATAGGCTTGATGAGCATCGAGTCCAGGTTCCAGGCGTGAGTCTTATCCTTGATCTGTGACCAGGTGTCGTTGAGATGAAGTGAATGGCCAGAGTCGGCGAATAGCTCGACCAGTCGAAGTGATGCGGAAGATTGACGAGCGCAGTAGTAGAGGTATACCGAGCGTAGTCGAGGGATCTAAGGAGTATCAGCAACATACAGGTCTGATCAGACTTACAGCTTGGGAAAACGCCTCGCCTAGTCTATCCGTGCCGCCCTCCCCGTTCCTCGGAGTCGAACCCGGTCCGTCCTCTTCCTCCCCCATAGCAGCCTCAAACGCCGTCGCGAGTTCTTCTGCCGCTTGCGCAATCTGATCGATATTGAGAAAGACCGCTCTCAGGTCTGCTGGGGACAAGGGTTTTCCAGTTGGCGGGCCCATTGTCCCGAAAGCCGTTGGCGACCTCGACATATCCATCGGACTGAGCTGAACACTGCCAAAAGACGTCGTACTCGCAGCTGCGGCGAGACTGGGAGGACTGAAATAACCCCCGAGGGCTATATCCCCAGAAGGGGATCGCGGGAGTGGTGTCAATGGCAGACCGCTGATTCCCCCTGACCAATCGCCGCCGTTGATACCTGTGGAATAGCTGGATACGCTGCGTAAACCCTCTGGTCGGTCGGTATAAGGATTGTTGGCGCTGCGTCGACCGACAAATGCATCCCTCAGGAGGATCATGTCGTTGGCATAAGCCCTCTCGGTGGAGGCAATCTCCCGAATGAGATGTGTTCGTTTCGAGGCCGAAGAGGGTGTGCGAGGGGTGAGGTTTGGTGCAGTGGGCGAACGTGTCATGGCGGAGGGTAAGAGTGGAAGTGGGCTGGAACCATCCTGTCTGGAATCTGAAATTCCGAGTAGTCTTGCCGCTTTGGAAGGAGCTGGTTTCTCAGGCAGAGGTAGTGAAGGACCTCGGATATGTCGGACCGAGCTACTTGGCGTAGAGGGGAGTGGGGGTCGTTCATCATGGATGTTGTTGATGGATGGATCAGTCGAAGAGGCCAGGTTGGAATCCGTTTGGTCGACAGAAGGTCTTGTACTCTGACCAGCGTTCGACTCTCTCTGCTTTCCCCATAGATCATCCATACGACTCCTCCTACGAACCGACCTCGTCGGACCCGTATCCCCAGTCTCGGGCTCCTGGTTCGATGTCCCAATGACCGGACTCAAAGGTTCATCCTCCGCACTACCCACTATCGAAGTGGTATTACTTCTCGTCACCCCGCTGGACGGTCCAGAATCCTGAGAAAAGGCAGAGGTGTAGGTAAGGGTGGTCAATCGGCGATCGTCGATCCATTCCGTGTCCTCGATGCCGGCCGGGTTGGATATCCGCCTGATAAACTCGGCTTCGTCGCTTGGAAACGTCATGATCGAAGCGCCCGATGGTTCCCGAGTCGACATTGGTCTCGAAGACGCAGAAGCAGGCGGACCGGTGGCGCTCAGTCCCCTCAGCGGGCTCTTGGTGGGTACAGGCGGACTCGGTCGATGTGGTATGTGGCTGTGGAGAGGGGGTACGCCGATGGAAAGTCCAGGCATACGTCTATGCGGGTTGGGTCCACTTCGGGCGGGTTGTTCCTCTGGGATGAGTGAATCTGGCCAGTTCTGCTTTCCCTCAAATACCGCTCCTAGCTTGACTTCAGAAGACACTCTTCGTCCAAGAGGCGTCGGCACAGGTGGCATCGGAGCAAAGACCCCGCTGGAGGATGAGCCGAGATCGTGAGCTTCTCGTGGTGAATCCAATGGGGATTTGGGTGATTTGGGCGACTTTGGCGAGACTTCCAGACTGGATCCTCGAGGAGAAATCATCACATTGCTATTAAGACTAGCGCTCCGGGGTGACATTTGTGGTCGCGCTCTTGTCGACGAGGATGATCCTCTGGGCGGGATGACAATCTTGTTCGAGTTTGCTCGATGTAGCTGGTTGTGGCTGGTATTCCTCCTCATTCGATCCTGCCATACTTGCTCGCTGTGATCTCCGGACGCGGCGTCGGAGAGATATGGACTGGATTGATGACTATCAGGCAGGTATGATTCCGAGGTCGAAGGACTGGCCAGGGGACTATCGTTGAGCAGCACTTCTCCTGGGTCTTTGCCCGACGACCCGCGCTGAGTCGAGGATCTGATCGCGAATGGATCTGCTGCCTCCGGAGTAGCCGTTGATACTGATATGGACACTGGGGCCGTCGGCGTGGTGAGCGATGCTGGGGGATTGGGCCGCGTCGGCGAGATGTAGTTTGAACTTGCGCTTCGACGAGTGTGTGGGGAGTATCTCGAACTCGGAGAGGAAGATGATGACGAGGGTTGATTGGGTGAATCGCGTAATCTGTCCACGACAGACGGTAGTCTAGGGCTGGTATTGCTCCTGGGCGAGGTATGTGGGCTCGATCGAGGACTCGCAAAAGCGCCTCGGGGGCGAGTATCGATCAAAGGGGAGGGCCGAACGTGACCGGCCGGAGTCGAGTTTGATCTTGGGAAACCGACGGACGAAAAGTTGTGAGAGGCAACTGGACGTGGTATCCTACTGACTCCTCTAGACGGTCCAGCTTCACTTGCCCCTCTGTCCATATCTATGGATCGCTCGGCGAGGTCGTAGATCCTTCCATCGCTCATACTCCCCGTCATGCCAGATGAGCCAATATCTCTACTGCCCCTTCGGGTGCCGGTGGGAGTGGAGGATATCGAGCCATTGGAGCCTCTTGATCTCGCGGAGACTGTGCTGGGTCGCCGAGTCGAGTCGGATGCCGTCCGTGATTTGGCAGAGTTCGACCTGATCCCCGGCGACGAGATGACTCTGGGTTGGGATTCGAATGCCGATCCGTCCGATACGCTAGATCTCTTGCTGCCGACTTGACGACGTCCTTCGAAAGATGATCGGTCGAAGCGAGGCATCGAAAAGTCGACGGTGGAAGGGTCGTCGTCCATCCCGGAAATGTCCATCACGGTCTAGGTCTCGACGTAGGATGGGTGACTACTGGTTTATGGCATGGCTAAGTCGACTTGTAGGGTGTTCTTGTGCTGAAGTTGTGACGACGTGACAATAGGCCATGGACGACTTGACCGCTGAGCACGCAGCTTCAGCGACTTTGGTCGCCGGCCGAAGCTCTCGATACCGGTATGGTACTCGGCACTCACGTATCTCACTATAGTTGTTCTGCCCTCCTCAATATCTCTCGAGACCTTCCTCCCATTCGGAGCTTGATACCGCTGTCGCTGTCGCCGTTGTCACCGTTGCCGTCGTCGTCGCCATCGTTTGGGTTGTTGTTGCCCGGGGGTGGTGAGTTGCTGGTGCCTGTAAACGGGGTTACGTAATCAACCGTTGGGTGCAGAGTGGATTTGCTTCCGCACGTCGAAAACAGCCGTGATGGCGAGGACGAGGTGGATGATAGCGTCAACGCAACGTCAACGTTGAACTCAAACACCCTTGCATTACCACTCTGAACATGGTCAACGAGGGACAATCTAGGAACGGCCCTACGGCGGGGCCTTCGCGCTCGAGGAGGACTCTGGTGCGTCGGAGGCGAAATGGGTCATGGCTGAGGGGTGGAAGGATCCATTGCTGATGTTGGCGTAGATCGCAGAGGAAGATGCGACAAAGCTACAATTTGGAGGTGAGCCAGCGACTTCTATTGGAGTAGGATCTCGAAGCTCACGTTGTTCCCTAGACTTCGCAAACGGAGAAGCACTCACGCCGACGGAAGTCAAGACTCTTTTGGAAGCAGCGAGGATGACACCCGGCGCGCCCTCTGCCCCTGATAACAAGTGAGTGGTCTGATCCACCAGAATTCTTCTCAGCCGTTCGGACTCGCTGTCTATCAGCATGACTACATTGCAGTCTTGGGAACATTGCTGATACACCCCCTGCAGAGTCTACAAGTCCGCTTCGGAATACGTCAAAGAGTTCTCCAATGCCTCTGTCGAAGTCATCTCGCAGATGAGAGGGTGAGTCATAGGGGACTCGATCCGCGGTGCGGTTACGCCGGCACGAAACTCAGAGGGACACTGGATACAGAAGGCTGACTCTGCCGGCAGAGAGCTCGAAGCGCAAGGTGGCTTTTTCAACAAGTTTGAGATGGCGCAAATCATGTATCTCCGTCCGACGAGTATCGACGTCGCTGTCGCCCTGATACCCAGGTGAGTATCTCTCCCACCACTTTCACCCCGCCCCGCATGTCTAAAGAGAAGGCCTGCTGACAGTTAGTAGTCTAGAGCGGTATACCCTGGACGACGCGGATAGGGCCAAGTTGGAGATGCTGCTTGAGAGCACGCGGAACACGCATAGATTCGGGAACGGGCAGGTCTGAGCAGACTCTGGATGATGAAGCGGCCTGCAGCGGGATAGGAGAATCGCCCGCGGATCTAGAAGAGGATGATTGAGAGTGGGATTGTGGGAAAGGAAGGCGGGGTTCATTATCCTCGACCTCTTTCGCCACAGAATTGCCTAAATGTCCCGTCACCTGTTGTACAATAGCAGCAGACCATGCATCATACGTACTTGTACAGCACTCGAGGTGCAAGGATCAGACTGTCGCTGCCTCTCCCACCTAGGAAGAGGACTCTGGACGGGATCAAAATTTCCACTCGACACCTCCACCCTACAGGAAATCTTCGAAGACCCGCGATGGGCAGACTGCCTGTTGACACTACCTGTTAATCTTGATCGTGCTCGATCCAACACACAAGCTCTATCCGCCGCACGATGAGGAGAGCCGCATTATCCAAGTGCTCTCTCGCACTGCGATCATGTCCGGGACTACCGAGGCGTGGGCAAAAAGTCCCAATAGGCCAGATCCGGATCAATCCAGTCCTCGAGCGGCGATTCAACTCGTCACTGGCCACCTCTGAACGACTCTCGCATCAAAGAGACGACGGGGAGGTTTTCGCTGAGCCCGGTCCGTCGAGAAGTGTTCTGGACACTGTGGGATCGGAAGGCAATGTCGAGCAAGAACCACGGGTGGTTGAAGTCGAAGGTGGATCGAGCGAGGCAGAGGTTTTGGAGACAGGATCAGAGGCGACGGCGGCTATAGAGCGAGAAGTGGAGGCAGAAGATGGGGGAAAACCTGACAAGGTCAAGAAGAAGCCGGCGATGCTGAGCCTCGGAGAGGCGCGGAAGTTGATACCCACGATGGCGGACCTGAATCTCCATCCGGGGGATAAAGGTGGGTCTAAATTCTGCGAAGGGAAATGTCCTGACCAGTATCACAGTGACGATGGCATGCTCTGGCGGAGTGGACTCGTCAGTAGCTCTGAGGATTCTATCCGACTTTGTGAGTCCGTCGCATGATTGACGACGACGCTGACACCTGCCACAGCCGATCAATCTGAACGTCGTGTTCATGCGCAATTGGGACTCGCTACTATCTGAGAATCAACCCGGGGACGAACTCTCAACCAATGGAACGCTTGGGCCCGATGGGAAGAGACTACCCGAGGACAAAATGTCCCGCCTCTCGCTTGCATACCGAGATATCAAGACGAAAGCGCAGTCGGCGCCATGTTCCTGGAAAAAGGACTGGGAGGACGTTCAGGCAGTCTGCAAGCAGATTGGAATACCAGACGACAAGGTCAAGCTGGTCGACCTCACAAAGGAGTACTGGGAACGGGTGTTTGAGCCAGCTTTGGATATCTGGGAATCGGGCGGTACTCCGAATCCAGACGTGACGTGTAATCGGGAGATCAAGTTTGGTGCCTTGATGAGTCATATTCCGGCAGGAAGACGAAGTTTCCTAGCCACAGGTGCGTCTCCCCAGCATCAATTGTGCGAAGCCGCTGACGGGGTATAGGCCATTACGCAAGGGTCAAACGAAGTCCCCATGCCACGCTCCTGGTCCGAGCCAAGGATTTGACGAAAGACCAATCGTACTACCTCAGTTCAATCACGGAAGAGCAATTGGAAAAGGTGAGTAAAAACGTGTTCAACATGGATTCGGTCACTGACACGTCGTGACTAGTCAATCTTCCCATTGGCCAAGATCACAAAGGCGGAAGTCAAACGCCTGGCCGAGTTCTACGGCCTCACCACGGCTGTACAGCGGAGTGAGAGCATGGGCATGTGCTTTGTTGGTGAACGGGGCAATTTTGGCGATTTCATCAGTGAGCACCGAGTCTGCGATCAATGTATTGTGCTGACGCCCGTCTAGCGCAATACATGCCCAGGCAGGAGGTCCAGGGGTACATGGTGGATGCGGACGGGAACAAGCTCAAAGAGCATGCCGGGCTGTGGCACTTTACAGAGGGTCAGAATGCCGGAATCCCGGGACAGCCGCAGGCCATGTACGTCGCTGCCAAGGGCGTCGGGGAGAGCGGCAAGGATATCCTCGTGGTCCCAGGAAGGTGAGGTCCAGATCACTAGAAGTGGATTGGGAAGCTGATCAAGACAGTGACCACCCGAAACTCCTGTGCTCGCGGGTCGAGACGCACGACTTCAACTGGATACACTACAAGGTTCCAAAGGGGATAGTACCCGGTGGTAAGAAAAGGGCATTCATCCAAGTCCGCCATCGGATGGAGCCAGTCTCTGCTGTCGTCTCGCACAATTGGGACGGAAAGGGGTGAGTACATAGCTCAGACGAGAGACACATTCTGACTCTTGGGATAGCTTGACGATGGACTTTGCGACTCCGATTCACGGTGTGGCACCTGGTCAGGTCGTGACAATGTGGTACAACATCCAGGTTATGGGCAGCGCGATCATCAAGAAGAGGTTCACAGTGGACGAGGTGCCGTGTTTCGGTTGGGACAAGGCGGGCGAATCACGGAAGCTTTCCCCAGAGGCGGTGTTGGTCCCTGGCGAATCGATCTTTTCTTCTGCCGAGGACGACATCGCGAAGGACTTTGCCATCGAGAGTGGTGATCGACCTAAGACCAGTATCGCCCCTCACCTGTTTCGCCGGGATGTGCCACCGGTCAAGATTCCTAAACCATTGTCAGAGGAGGAGAAGAAGGCGCTTTCCTTGCGAGCAAGGCGGATGCAAGAGGCGGAAGCGGCTAGGAAACAGAGGATCCGGGACGAACGTGCTCATGCCGCGGCGACGAATTGGGAGGAATCGAGATCACTCGTGCTCACAAAGGACAATCGACACAAGTTTCCCCCGACCACATTCAGGGGTATGGCACAGGCAAAGCGGGATGCGGCAGGTATTCCAAGGGAGCAATGGGGAACGACGAGGTCGAAACCGATATGGCAGAAGGACGATGGCGAGCGTAAAGGCGGCTATGGCCTCAGTGCGAGAGATGGTGGAAGGGGGGGCTCTTGGGCAGATCCACCATCGCGGCCGATGGAGAGCCGAGCGAGTGGGGAGGCGAGCATGGGTTCCAGGCGGGAGGACGTGGGTGAGAGGAATTGGGCCGAGGGAAGAAGGATGGGCGAGAATGGAGATCGAGCCGAGGGCGGTAGGAGCTCATGGGGGTCTAGAGGTGACGCGAGGTTTGAGAGGCGTGGAGGCGGATCTGGATTTGGGATCGGAGGTGGGAGTGGAGGTGAATCCGGGCGAGGAGGATTCGGCTTGGCCAAGTGATCAAGGCAAAGGGAAGATGACAAGGGGATGAGGAATTCACATGGCAGGGAGACCAGAGCATTGGCCACGGAACGGAAACAGCATAGCGATCACAACCACTCAGCATCCCCCACGACGGACCGGGTCGTCAACACTTCGATACGTCCAGCTTGTATCATCTAGTCACAATCTATCGCATTGCATGTACAGTGTACAACGGCTTCGCTTCCATCCTAGATCCATTCAAGTGTTGACTGATCCTATCCCAACTGATCTCAAGTCACCACGCTTACTCGCCCTGCGCGGCCTGGGCCAAGGCCTGTCGCCTTGACAACGACTTTGGGTCAAAGTACGGTCTCTCACCGAGACTGACTGATCGAGTACCGACTCTGTCGTTCTCATCTACATCATACGTCGCAGCGTCTAAGTCGCATCAGTATATTGACCTTCAAGGCTCTTGGTGTACTCACGGAAACTCGACCTATTGTCCCAAATGGCCAACGAATCCACTTCCCACCTGAACCTGACCTGAAGATCGTGATTGGCCGAGATATGCTCGAACAGGAACCTCAGCAGCTCGTCCGATTCCGGCTTTGTCAACTCGTTGATCCGCTTGGTGAAGCCTTGATTGACAAAAAGACCCTTCCACCCGGTGACGGGGTTTGTCCTGATCACGGGGTGGACCGCGGTGAGGTCGGGATCGTTGTTCTCGGGAGAACCGCGGTTGGACCGGATAGCCTCGTTGTTCCGTTTGGCAATGTCGAGGAAGAATGGCGCTTGGTGGGTAGCGGTGAGTCCCTCGAGGAAGCGTTGGTAGGCGGGGGAAAGACGGTCGTAGGCCTCGTAGGCAGAGGCCCAGAGCGTGTCACCACCGACGGGGGGCAGGGTGCGGATTTGCAGAGAGGCGTAGTCGGAGGGGATGTTCTCAAAGGTGATGTCGGAGTGCTAGAGAAGAGTTAGTGTACAGTCCAATTGAGGGTCACAGTCCAATTTAGGGTTGGAGGAGTAGTTGAACGGAGTTAGAGCGATGTAATGCTATCGTGCAAGTCTCCTCGTCTTCTTGCCTCATAGTACCCATAGTCCAGCTGATGTATCCAATCATCACCACCACACAGCTCCTATCCCCCACAGCTCGTAGTTGTAGGGATCACATAGCCCCAATCATCACCACTCACCCAGAGGGTCTTGCCCACGACGCGATCGAGGATCGTCTTGTCATTGCGCTTGAACTTGTCGTCAAAGACAAACTTGTTTGAGATCACACTAATCTCATCGCCCAGCTCGCTTCCGCCTTTGGTGAGCGGATGGATGTGAAGGCCCGAGGTGGATGGTTTTCCAGAAAGTCTACCGAGGGAATCGACCAGTGTTCGCTGTTCGTCCGGGGTGATCTTTGCGTCTCGGAAGAAGACGACGCCTCGTTCGGACCTAGCGGGGTGTTAGCATTGTGTCCTCAAGTCTCCGAGTGGGTGAATCACGGCGGGAGGTCGATCGCATTACTCACACTAGACGGGCCAAAGACCTCAGTTTTGCCTCGTCGGCCAGGACGTCTCGGATCGAGAGCACGGGTGTGGTCGAGCTCGGACTGGTGTACGCGCGGAACTCTGTGCCTGTGGCGGGGGTACAGTCGAAGTGGGCGTACTCTCTCAGATCGACCGTCGAAGCAGGTGATGCGTCATTGGCAGTGAGGTTGAGGCTGCCAATGGCCTGTTTGATTCCCTCGACGGTGGTGGTAGTGTTAGCGACGGGCATGATGCGTTGCAGAGTATGCTATAGGTTGAAGTGCTAGCTTCATGATGACCTGAGGTTTATGTATCCTGCCTCGAGCCAGGCTAGTATAGCTGCCAGTGTTGATATCACGAAGACCAAGCCATCACTCATCCTCGCTCATCCTGTCGCCATCGGTTGGGAAGAGTTGCGTGACGACGGCCATGTCCGAAGGTGAGAAAAGCCGAGATCCGAGCGGGGAGGCGTCGGAGATCTGGGCAGAGTCTGTGGTGCTGTCTGGTGTTGTGCACTGGTGGAGTCTGGAGAGCATGAACGGAGGTCGGCTTATTGGTGTATGAGTATGACTGGTAGGAGTAAGCAAGGAGAGTCGGAGACGGCAAGCAAAGACCAAGGAGGAGAGGAGCATCTGAGCAAGATCATTTCAAATCGAGGCGATCGACGAGGATCCGGAATCAAATTGGTTACTGCTGTGTTGAGCTAGCTAGTAGCTCTGTCGAACCGTCATATGGTATCGGAAGCTGGAAAGATACTGCCAACACGGAACACCATGACGTGCTCGCCAGCTCTGGCGGTGGTCATGGTCTTCTCCTTGACGCCACCGAAGTCGTTGAAGTGACAGACGGCTAAGTTGCATTGGTTATCCTTCGATTGGTAGTCACGTAAGTACTGCAGTGCGGCGCTGAACTACTGACGAGTGTACGCAATACTCAAACCGCACTTGAACTCTCATAGTGGAGAGTCGCTGAGTGTCCAGAGATCACGTCTATCAAGTGGTCTGAAATATGGACACGCTGAGGTACTCATTGACCCGACGCATGAGGTAGACTGATCACTGCGATTCGCGCACCCACAGCATCACCGCTTGACCTTTTCACTGGTTATAGGCTATCGTATCGCACATATGCCTCCCTATACTCATACGCTACTCATGCCCTCGTCACTATTCTCAATTTCTCGCCCGAAATTACTTCACCGGACGCCATCACTCCTATACCACCCTCGCTCGCCCTATACTGCCCTCGACTCTCTTGGATACCTGCACTGTGCGTCTGGGGGTGAGTCTCTTCGACTTTCTTAGGCAGCTGCACCTTCGGTATCGCCCCCGTCGGCCCCGTGCTTCTTCGGCTGGATAGAGTCATTGTACTCCTCGCCGTCTTTGACACTGAGCACAACTTGTGTGTTCCACTCTTCGAGATCTGCCGCCTTCACCAAAATCGGGAAGAGGTCGAACGATGACTCCCATCCCTCCTCGAGTTCGATCCCAGCAAGAGCCTCCTCCAATCTCCCCTCTTGATCTGCGAGCACGCCAAGCTCTCGAGTCACAGTCCCGCCGCTCTTCTGGAGCACCTCGCCGGCTTTCTCGGCTTGCGAGTTCAGCCACTCCAGGGTCAATGGCTGTCGAGTGAGTGGACCAAGGGTAGTCTCACCCATCGGAGCGGTGTTCTTGGGATCGTGTTGATCGCCAATCTTGGACGAACCTGTTCTGGCGACTTGATACACCTCTTCGTGACTCGCTCCGGAAAACGATTCGAGCCAAGGATCCATCTCGGCTTGACCCCTGGCCAAGAGGGCGCTGCTGATGGCGGGCAAGAAATGATTCCTCAGCGTGCTCTGATAGCCAGACATGTCGGGATTGGGATTTGTGAAATCGATCTTTGGGCGAGTTTGTGCTTGGGCCACTTGGTAGAACATTCCATCCCAGGCTTTCTCACTGGCCTCTTCGACGAATGTCTCCACGTCGTTGTCCGAATTGGAGGGAACCAAGGCGGATTTGAGAAAGTGTCCATTGACGTCGAGGTTGATGATGCCTTCGTCGTCGACAGAGGAACGGGTGTTGGTCTTTAACCCGGACTTGAGCAGGCCAAAGGGAACGTAGCTGAGTGCAATCTCTCTGCATTGTTTGGCTTTGTCGTCTTTGAGGCCGGAGAGGAAGGATGTGAAGGCGTCTGTACCCTTAATCTGTTCATCATGTTTGTGATGGTCAGACGAGTGTCGGCATCGAATTGATGGTCATGAAGGGCGTAGTTGTTGGTGACGTACGTTACCAACGAGTCCTTCAGGGAGTTCAGCGCGGAGTCAGAAATGACGAGTAGCGTGGGGTGTAAGAATGTGGGTGTGTTGTTAATGTATCAGTGAGTGATTCGATGTGAGTCAAGACAAAGATCCAAGATTGTAGCGATTTGCAGTCAGATGAGATCGATAGTCAGTTGGGGGAGGGATAGATTTTTGGCTTTATACACCTTGCCGCTCGCCCCATGAAGTCGTTCTACTCTTCCCGTGGTGTCGATCTCTCCATTGGCATTCGAGCCTACGCAAAGGAGGGGTCTCGCTTGGTGGCAGACGAGAGAGGGTAGGTAGCCTGCACTGCACCATTTCCGTTTCAAGTTTGCTTCGCGCCTTCTTGACTTCACGTTGCGTTGTCTATGCGCGTCATCACGGTTATAGAGAGAATTGAGGATATGAATCTTTCAACCGTCGAGAGTATCGAGACAGTTGTAGGATGAAGGCCGTAGCACTAGCGAGTCAGCGAGTTGAACTGTCGCCAGCACAGCTTGTCTTGTCGACCTCACGAATCGTACACGGCGATGCGGAGACTTGTGAGCTAGTTGAATGTGAGTGTTAATGTGATTTCAGCGTCCAACACGTCCTGCTGTGCATGAGTAAAGCTGTGGGCGAAGCGATTGGCGTAAAGACCTGAGCGACGAGCGACGAGCACCAAGCAACACTGAGCGACATTATACGCTGACACGTTGCCGTTGGGAGTAGTGTGTGAGCTGTGTAGCCAAGACTGCCACCCAGGTACTGGCAAGTTGTAAGGTTGCCGGAAGATGATGTCGGACGCATTCGTAGGACAAGCTGCGACGATGTCTGCGATCTCAGATCTGCGATAGCCACAACTCCGAATGCCCCCTCTCTCCCCACCAGCTCCCCATCTGTCGCCACTCGGTACTCTCGGGCCTCGGCAGCTCCACAGATCCAATTCGCCCTGAGGGCCGACTTGGGGCCGACCACGTTTTTGGCTCACACAATTCATGTCCTCGTCGCCGAGCCGAACAAGGAAGAGCCTTTCGCCCCCAGGCACCAGCTGTCTAGCTAGCTCCACTCCAAGCTACTCCACGGCATGCATACTCCTTCTCGGGACAAAGGCTGACAGAGGGACAGAGCAAGTAAGCACTGGGAGATCCCCCTCGGACGTCGGTCGGAGAATTTCCTCATTTGGCCCGAGTTTCGCAAGGAACAGCTTCCCGCAACTCTGATGCATCCTCTCTTCTGGCGCTGCCTGGGTTGATCGTAGTCGACCCTAGTCGACCTCTCCTCGTCTAGTGCTATAGTCGCACTCGCAGGGTCCCTCTTCATTTCGGCATCCTTCATTCCCACGACGATCGCACGAGCAAGAGGCGAGAGGAGTCGATCAGGACAGACAGGCTTACCTGCCGCCTTCAGCCAAATACGCCTCCGACGACATCTGATCAAGGGCTATATCTCCAGCATTCCTCGATTCCAACTCGATTCTGAATCCAACTTTCCAACCTCGTCTCCACCATTCATCGTCCACGGAGTGGTCAGCGAGTCAGCGCTTCATCCAGTTCGATACAGGTGTCAACGTTCTCAAAAGGAGATAAAGCAGCAACTCGTACGATCAACAACGAAAACCCTTGCCGCCGATCAGCCTGGACGAGAACATTGCTCGAGGTCATCCAGTAATCACCCAAGCATCCAGCGATCAGTGATCCAACTCCAACCAAAAGGCCTCGACCGCATCGCTGCAATTTAGGTAGCAATCAACACTAGAACACACACACATACCCTCCCGCGTCATCGCGATATCCACCACTTCCGCCGACCGACGAGCCACGTACAGATTGATTAATTGCTTCGAATCGGATTGCGCGAGTCGACAAGTTTGCACTCGGATCGACGACATCAACATACCGCTCGAGGGAGAACTCGCCATTGGAGAGCTTGTGGCTGTGGAGGACGTACTTGAGGGTTAGTCGAAGATCGCAGGAAGGAGAAGGAAGTGATCGAGGAGGTCTTTATTTGTCGGAGCTGGGAACGTCAGGATTGGAGGATCGCATCGTCAAGAGCGAAGATCAGGTGGATTCGACATCGTCCCATTGATCACCAGCACATCGCGAGACTATATCCCAAAAGGAACAACGGCAAGAGAGAACCACCTCCTCTCTTCTTCCAGTAAACGCATACACATCCCTCTCTACCCGCCATGCTCGCTTCGACTCTTATTGCCGGCCTGACACTCGCCCTCGGCGGACTCGGCGGACTCGGTGTACGTGCACAGGCTCCAGAGGCCGAATGCCTCCGGTTGCTAGGCAGTGTCGCGTGTCCAGGATGTAAGTCGTATCGGCTTCAACATGAGTGTGATGCTGACTCTCAACTCAGTCCAATACGCCTACATCTCCCCATCCAACCTGTCCAACGCGTACCCTTTCTTCGAGTCGGTGACGGACGTGAGGACGTTTGACGTCGCTGCTCTGGAGTACTTTTCCAATCCGTACCAATGGCGCCAGACCAAGTTTGTGGATCAGCTGGGGTGCAGCAACGCGACGACGGCCATGATCAGGTATCAGAGGACGGTGCTGTGTAGCCAGTGGGTGAATGAGCGGTGGAGCAGCCATTGCATGGCCAACTACAGTGAGTCTACCACACATGAGGGGTGATTGTTGTTGATCGCCGGTAGACACCTCGGCCAATGCGACTGCGCCGAAGATGGTCTGCCAGGATACCTGCCTGAAATACTCTGCGTCCGAGAACGACATTACTGCCGACCAGACGTATTGCCCCGGACCGGACTTGACCGCTGGCAACAGGTCGTTCCAGCTCAACAAGGACTATGTCGACTGTACCGATTGGACTACGCTCTCGACCAACGACACGAGTATCTGCGTCATGGGCGACACGAACGAGAACAATTGTGGTTACGGCACGAGCACGTCTCAGTTGTGTGGATTCTGCGCTGGAGACACCCCGGATGAGTGCTGCTATCAGGGTGAGCGAGATTTCGAAACATTGTTTGCGGCCTGTTGAGCATCCTGACGAAATGTATAGCCAACACCGACGTCTCGGTCTGCGGCTACATTCTTCCCGCTCGACCTGACAACAGTACCAACGGCAACAACACCTCTGTACGTCGTATGATCTCTGGACGATGGCGCAGTTGCTAACTTTTCGCAGGGAGAAGCCGGTGCCAATCCATCAGACGGCTCGAACAGCACTTCTTCCGGAGGCCTTTCGGGCGGTCAAATCGCTGGTATAGTCGTCGGAAGTGTCATCGGCGGTCTTCTCGTGGGTACAATCAACTTCCATATAAGCATACATACTAATCGCCCACCCCCTGCCAGCTGCTACTCCTTCTCGTCCTCCTCGGACTCTTCTGCCTCCGAAGGAAGCGACGCAACGACCCAGCCTACCAAAACACCAAACCACCGGGCACCATCTCCACCCTATTCTCCACCAAGCCCCGCTCAAACGACATCTCCACCGTGCCCCACACGTCCTCCGAAAAGGGCCTACTGGGTTCCACTGGCGGACTCGCCCTCGGTCAATCGGGCATCAATGCCTCTTCCCCGACTATGGGCGGTGACACGCTGTACAGCGGCCGACCGACGAGTAGTGTCGATGGCCAAATGCCAAATCAGGGTTTCAGCGGTGTTGGCCTCGGCGGGGCGGTCATGGCCGGAGTCGGCTCGAGACCCGGCGAGAGGAGCAGTGGGATCGTCCTGCCACGAGTCAAGGATGAGAATCAGAATGGAAACAGGTGGATAGAGACCGGTGCGGACGTCACAGTGCTCTGGCCGTGAGTCCTACAAATCAGTTTTGGGACAATTGCTGACTGGGTGATAGGTACCAAGCGACGCTGCCTGATGAGCTGGATCTGCGACCGGGAATGAAACTCAAGGTGTTGAGGCTGTACGACGACGCGTGGGGTACTGCCCAGGTGATCTCGGGCGGCGAGGCGGGCGAAACGGGACGACAGGGCGCATTCCCAATTGTAAGTCCGGTGCAGCAGGTTAGGAGCTTGGCTGACAAACGCGGTCAGGTTTGCGTCTCGGAGGGCTCGTCGTTTGGTTCATCGCAGAGCAGCCAGCAGTCGCATTAGCGTCGTCGGAGGCGACCCGCCGGGGGCGAGGAAGGACTCTTAGGATTGAGGGTTTCGTGTTTGTGATTGGGGTAGAGTTCCGATTGGGGTTGAGTTCAAATAATCAGATTCAAGCAGATGCAAATATCGCTCCGTACGGCTGTATGAGTGAGCTGCTCGATGTGGTGTGACCGAGATCATGGTCGAGGAGGACTGCCGTTCATGAGGTTGCACAGTGGCATTAGTCGCTACGCGCCGTAGCTGTGAAGCATGCAGCGATCGACTAGAATTACACGAGCATGTACGGTATGGAAGTGGCTGAATCAGTCTCAATCTATGCTGTGCATGATGGATCTGCGAGAGAGGCCGAGGATGAGGAAGGAGCACGAGACTCCGTGCCAAGCGATACATGCGCGGGTAGTAGCGGGTAGAGCATGGCGACAGAGTCACTCACCGCTGCTCTCTGCTAGAGGTTATCTGATTAGCCGTACCATATCGGGACGGCCCTGGCGCGCCCTGAGTACATTACATAGATCGACGATCGAAGGCAATTCATTGAGCTAGGCTGATGCCAGTGCTTGGTATCGTCTGGCTTACTTGTACTGCGGTACCGTGCTCTCAGTGTCTGCTGCGATGGCAAGCTTCTAACGGAGACTGGCTGCAGTGGAGAGCGCGTTGAGCAGAGCATGCATGGCGAGGCGAGCTGGAACCAGTCGCAGGCCCCAGACCGGCCCCACGGCCTCCCGGGGCCAGTTGCCTCCACCCTGGCTGGCCCTCTGGCCCCCGCGGCCCGCGCCAAGCATTCGATCGAGATGTCGTCAGTCACTCGCTGTCACTCGCTGGGCATTGAGCAATATGCAGTCAAAGTGGTAACTCGTCGTCCGAGGCAATCATAGGCGCTGGGCTGCGCTAGGCAATCACCTGCCCGACCAAGCTGGTAGAATAATTATAAGCGGTGGTTGGTGATGCACTATGTATCGGCCAAGAGAACGATCGGGCGTGGGTTTGTCACCCTTTGTCACCGCCCAGTCTTCCCTTTCGGGAATCGTTCCTGACGTCAATCAGCGTCAATCTCACCGTCGCCAGCCGTCGCCCCGCTCGTGTGTGTATGCTTACTCGTTCTCGTACCACCTCAGATTACCACTTGCTCACCACTCAACATCTCCTCGCCCAGCCCACTCTTACTGCCGATCCCACCGTCACGGTCTTGGCTGACAACGCCGCGGGCCGATACAGAGATGACCGACCCACCTCCCACCTCCTCCCACCTCACTCGACATCACAGTACTTCCACAAGTGGTTCGGCCTTCACTGAGAGTAACCTGGAATAACCACAAGTGGCAGATCCCACCAAGGTGACCCAGCTCGAGATGTCGTCAGCGGAGGATCCCGGACCGGAAGTCTCAGTGCGGACCAAGAGATCCAGCACAAGGGTACACCCGATCCGCCGACCCAGTGTAAATGACATTCGTGAGCGTGACGCCGTCTTGGCATGGCTTGTGCTGCACCGCTTGACGTCTCGATGTAGTAGTTGGTTCATTGGGTCTACGAGGTCGAGTCGGGTCGAGTATGGGTTATAAGGAGCGGCCGGGAGTCAGTCTTCTTCCTCATCACACTCCACTCTTCCACTCTTCCACTCTACTCTACCCAACCAAGCCACGATGAAGTTCACTTCCGCTGCCATCCTCGCCGTGCTGCCCCTGGCCATGGCCATGCCCACCTGGGACCACAAGGACGACAAAAAGGTCGACGACCACAAGGACTGGTCCTCGGGCAAAGGTGACGAAGGGTACAATACCGCCAAAGACGCCTTCCCCTTCCATTTCACCTCCACGCTGGTGACCTACGCCTCGCCCAACACCATCATCAACAACTCGCAGGTCGCAGTGCCGGGACTGCCGGAAGGATGGGGTAAATTCCAGTTCGGTCTGAACTCTGTCGACAATGTGATTTGCTACGTGAGTCGCCGAGCGCAGCGAGGCCTCCCTAGGCCGAGCCGTCCCCACTACACTGTATAGATCTGCGTGCTGACGCACGCACGCACGCTCGCAGAACATCACCGCTTGGCTACGAGGCAACTACTCCTCGCCCGCAGTGACCGCCACGCACATCCACCAAGCGGCCGTTGGAGCCGCCGGCCCTCCAAGAATCGCCTTCCCCAACCCCCGCCCCAAGGCGAACGAGAACCAAGACCTCGACGCCTACTCCTGGCGAGAGTCGCTCGGGTGCTTGACCGGTCCATTCACCACTGGCGTTCTGAACAATGGTACCGACACCGGAACTGGTTTCACCGTTGCCGCTCTCGAGGCCAACCCGACTGGTTTCTTCGCCGATACCCACACCGTACAGTTCCCCGCCGGCGCCATCCGAGGCCAGCTCGAGGAGTACTAACCGCCAGAGGATGCTTTCGGTAGGAGGAGGATTGCCGAGCACGTCTGCGGGAGAAGAGAGTCAGAAGATCAACAAAGAGTAGCGTAGAAGAACACTGTTTGTGAACTATAATCATGCAAGGACTTTGGCTGTAACAACTCCGGACCCGGTGCAGATCGCAAGTCGATACCCTGCAGCTACAATGTGGATACATTCTGTTTTACTCTGCCCTTGGCAGCTTGTGCCTAGCAACATCTACATCCACATCAAAGCTCTTGCTCGCGCGACCCACCACGCTTTCGAGATCACCCGGGGTATCCCCCACACTACCCTTTCCCTCCGCCTCAGAATCCTCACCAAACGTCTTCTCCTCGATCGAAGCCTCGGCATCCTCGGTGACAGGTGAGCTCGCCCGACGGGCCATGAACCAGATACCAAACATGACAGAGGACCATAGCGCAAAGTCAAACACCACGGCCGAGGGGTATCCATGTTTGAACCTCGGCGCCTCGACGGTGGGGAACGTGAACAGGGGGACCTACAGTCGAGGATTGTCAGCGGTATTCTCTCGCCAATCCAGGTTCCTGCTCAATGATCTATTTGAGGGATCGGCGCCCAGACTCACCCAGATGTAGGTACAATAGCCGAAAGTCATCATGCTGCTGATAATCAACCCCCGCTCGGCCGTGCTGTACCGCAGTGTCGAGTTGATCCAGCTGTACAACAAAGGGCTGGCACAGCCTGAAAGCCCCCCAAAGTAGAACGCGGTGAACTTGAGACCATTGGGGATATCCCACACCGAGAGGCAGATTGCCGCGAACGTGGTTCCGAGCTAAGCCGGGGTTTCAGCTGACTTCGGGGTGGAACGAGCTGATAGCCTAAGAGTGAGGGATGAGGTGACTCACATACTGCAGTGTCCACAGATATCGAATGCTAATGGTAGCAGCGAGTGTGGTGCCCAGCCACGAGCTCAGCGCCTGGATGAGGTTGACAAAGGTTGGATAGACATTGATCATCTCGACGGAGATGTCCCCGCGGGCTTTGAGCCAGAGGGACATGTATCCGACCCAATAATGCGCTTGGATCATGCACCTAGAATACAGTATTAGCACATCTCCCTAAGCTCCAAGGAGAGCGGGGATCCCGACTCACACGTAGGCGGGGACGCAAATCCAGAACATGGGTCGTCGGAGGGTATACTTGATAGAGGCCCAGCTGATCCCTTGATCCTGACCGCCTCTGCCATCCGCATCCTTGAGTCTGTCCGTGGCTAGGGCGTACTCCTGCTCGGAGAAGAACCACCTTTTGGGCGAGTTGGGCAGTCCGGGGAAGAAGAAGAGCCCGATGAACGAGATCGGCAGGGTGATCACACCGTCGATGATGAATAGCCACCTGCGTATCAGCGACGCTCGAGTGATGAGACCCACCTCCAGCCGGAGAGACCGAGCGTGCCGTTAAGATTGCGATAGGCGGCAGCTTGGAGATACCCCGAGAACATGCTGCCGAGCGAGTTGCCCATGAACCATACTCCGGCACGCTTGAACAGTTCTTCTTTGCGGTACCAGCTTCCAACTGCGAGGGGTCAGCATCCATCTCGTGCGGGAGGCGGTGGTGGTGAGGCCGTGAGGGGAGGATAGATGGATGAACTCGAAGAGACGTAGAGGACGAGAGGTGGTCGATCGGAGTGATAACGTGATTTGATCCCGCTCCTGATCTCCTGCTTCTTCGACTCTCCGCACACCTCCTGTACAGCCTACGCCGTCATCGACCCCGGTACTCACGGATCAGATGGGTGCCTCCGAACGAGGGCGCTTCGAAAAACCCAATCAACGCTCTGATCACATACACGTGCGTGGTGTTCTTGACCCTTGACTGGCAGAAGGTGAGGACGGCCCAGATGATCTCCAGCGAGGGGAGGAAGTATGGCGCGCTGGGGGCAGCCGCGTCAGCGGCCCGCACTCCGAGATATGGTGTGAGATGACTTGTGGGGGACTCACAGTTTTGGCTTGGTTTGGAGGTACATGAGAGGGATTTGCCCGACGACGTCTGCATCGGGGATCAGCTCTGGGTACGGTACAGCCTTACTGGACTTTTCCCGAGCAGCGAGCAGCGAGCTCGCTGACGCTCGCTGGCGCTCGCCTCGCTCGACTCACACGCAGTATAATACGCCACGTTGAAGTAATTCAACGCATTGCCATACGCCCCGATATCCTCCTTCATCCCACTGACGTACGCATTGGTGATATTGCTCTGATCTAGAAACTTGCAGAAAAAGCTCAAGCACGCAAAGACCAGGATGCAGAGGTCCAACTTGCGCAGCAGCTTGCGCTCGGCCGGGGGAAGATGTTTCGGGTACCAGTTGAACACGTCTACAATCACCCTTCCCGTGGGCGAGCGTTCGAGCAGTCTGACCAGTCGATATCGAGACGGCGAGTGCTGTGGGGCAGTGGGGGATGATTGCGAGTTGGAGGTGAGAGAGACGGTGGATGAAGCACTGGGCCGAGGCATGGTGGATTGCTCAAGCTTGACGAGGGCGGCGGGAATGACCTTGACCTTGGTGGAGTGGCCTTTTACACCGAGTCGAGGGAAGAGGTGAGGTCAGTTGATGTTCAATGGCTACATGGCTCCCTTTACGACTTGGACTGGAGTCTGACCCGCGAGTCTTCGCGAGCAGGCCATCGCACGCCGTACTTGATCGGCGGTCATCATTGTCAATGCCGTCCTGATCCGCAATCACTCGGCCAGTCGACATCGCGCTCATCTCCGCGAGGCGAGTAGATCGCCCTCAGTCTCCATAGTCTGGGTGGCAGCGGGTGGAGCAGAGCACGCCATGGCGGAGCGGCGCAGTGCGATAGACCCGTCAATGAGCGACAAGCTAGAAACGCTAGATTTAGATGAGCTGCTATTGGAAACCGAAGCGCCAGGCCGAACCGAAGTCATCGAGCGGCGGGTCGTTCGGTGGAGGGGTGTTCTAATTCTGGACGCCGAGCAATCCACTAGTGCCGACCCAGCAGGAGATGTGAGGTGAAGACAGTGGGAGATGGGACGAAAGGCCAATATCGTCGTCGAGCGATTGCGCGAAAAAGATTCGATATTGCGACATGGAATTCGGTACAAACTACTCGTACTCCGGGTCGGAGATGAGCTGCTATGCCGTATGCTCAGGCGGTCCAAGACAGCTTTGTGATGGCCTGATCCCAGTCATGCATAGACGGCTTGTGCATACCCTCTCGTATGCATGCTCCCAAGCATAGTCGACGACTCTAAACTGAGATTGGCGGATACTAGCACCCGTCACGCAGACCAGCTGAATTGTCGAGCTCGAGGCAGCTGAAATGCAACATGCCAATGCTGAGCGCTGAGCCCTCTATACCAGGCAATGATACATGCAAACAACGTCGGTACAAGCGTCCTACTCTCGTCTCTCGAACAACCTAGGATCATCTGCCTACTTGTGATACTGCCCGACGAACCCCGGGACGATGACCTCGCCGTCCTTTGCGAGAAACTCTTTGGCCTTTCGCTGCTGCCACGTCTGCTTTAGCTTCACAAACTCGCCCATGGTGGGTACTCTGTGTCCCCCCTTTTCAAACTCGTTCTGGGTGTACCCCGCCTCCTTGAGCACGGGCGAGTCGACAGTGTTGAGCACGAGGTCGTTGTGCGGGCGGGCAAAGTAGAGCAGACCGAGTCTGTCATAGTTTGCTTGATCCTGCGGTGGCAGGTGGACCCTGTGCACCGTGGACTTGATGTAGTTTCCCGTGAGGAAGCTGGCGGAGTTAGCTCATGTAGGCGGGAGCTGACCCACCTATACGCGTCACAGGTGTTGACGGTCAAACTCGCGTTGAGCGGTTTCGCCCATTTCCACTCTCCCGTCTCGTGATCCTTGATCTGCAGCGCGGCCACTGGCTGCCTGAACAGCAGGGTCAACGTGCCCAAGTCGGTGTGACCCTGGGTGTACAGCCCGTCTCCTTCGTTGAGGATCTTGTCCCGTTGTTCTTGGCTGTACTTGGTGTACTTCATGTATCGCAGGTGATCCTCGCTCAGGGCTTCGTACCCGTGCAGATCCCGGAAGAAGGATTGTGGCAGGCCCAGTGCGATCGAGATGAGGTCGTGGAGCGGGTTGAGAATCTTCTCGTGCAGCGACTACAGCGGGTCAGTGGGTGGTACGTCAACAATGGAGGGGGAGACGTACCTCGGCAAAAGCGTTAACTTCGTCAATGTTGTTCTTGATCACATCCGGGTGGTCTCGTGGAAAGTGCTGAGCCTCTACGAGCAGTCAGTGGATACCCAGGGCGGAAGTGCAGGCGACGTACTTGGGATATTGTACACTTCGATCTGATCGGGGACACCGGCTGAAACGACTCTCCTCCCAGCGGGGCGGTAGCCGTTATACTCGCCGTTGTCCAGATCAGGGGTATACTTGAGCTTTTCCTCCAGGGGCAGCTCGTAAAACTGCTGTCCGAGGGAGAACTGCCTGTCGACTTTCTCCTGCGCAATGTCAAAGCCAGTGACGTAGAAGAAGCCCTTGGTGCGTAAAGCCGTAATCAGCGTCTGGGCGAGCTTCGCATTGGATTCCGGAGTGCCATATTGGGATAGGTCCACAGTGGCCACTATACCACTGGATCAGCACTGGCTTGAGGGGGGGTATGTGAGTCGACTTACGATCCGCCCATTCGAGGTCTTCTTTCGTCTCGGGGACGTAGTCGTACTGATACAGCTGGGGCACAGGAACGGGCATTGCGATTTTGTGTTTGTGTTGAGATTAGCTGGAAGATGGGAAGGTCGAAGTAGGAGGTCAGGTCGTGCTTATATCGGATCAAGACTCTCTGTACCTCCCGACGTCTGTCCCCAGTTGTGATCGTTCCGAGGTTGCCAACTGTTCGGCCTACTGCGGCTATGGTGTGATGTGCTAGCGAGTCACGGGCGGGTCTTTACAAAGTACACCCCCTTTGCCAACTGTCGACCGGGGTGACTGACCACAGCTGACCACCTCGCATCTCATATGGCGTCAGCGAGTCGGACATGACCGAAACGCAGGCGGGTAGCGCTTGGTCCGGGTATATCGCTTACGCTATCCGAAGGGCTTCGGGCGAGTTGACGATATCGGCGGAGTGCGGCGGGGCAGGAGCCCTGCAGCCTCTGCGCCCTGGGCCGGCCTTGGGGTCGTCAGCTGTCGTGAGATCCCCTTGCAGCGAAGCTCTTCTATACGGCTACAGGGCGCGTATTCGAGGTTGAGTCGCTCGCTCAGGCAATGAGGACAGCACCGCGGGCGGGATAGTCTAGACTCCAGGATCTGCTTTGGAATCAGCTTAGTCGGCAGGTCGGACGAGCGAGGCCGAGATTCGACCGAGTCGAACTTGCCAGAACAAAGAACACAGCGGGCATGCTTCGACTCACGACCGAGTTGCCAAGTCGACGCCTGTCGACGCCTGTTCCATCTCGTTCTAGCGTGTCTCTTATCTATGTCCCGGCCGTAACGAGTTCTGCTCATTATCTACAATCTCCTGCAATTGTGCCCATTGACCATCTATAACCGCAGCCATTCGGGTAGAACCGGCGTGTGGGCGCGCGTGATCCGGAAGAACAGTTTATCCAAACCTATCAACTGACTCGAGAGCTCTATGGTCCGTCAAGTCGGGACTGTGCTGTGGCTGAGTCATACCAGGGTCTATACTGCTGGAGATGGTTCTAGCGTACTCGAGTCGACAGATCTGTCATCCTCTCTGACAGTCTCTGACCATTTTGGCACCGAGACACGCGTACGCCGAGCTCCCCGATCCGGTCATAGCACTTCGGCAGTTCGGTCTGTACGTTTACTGGAACATGACTGGACGAGGCGACTCACAGGCCCTATGACGCCTGGGCAATAAGCTTACCACAGGGCACGGCACATGCTACGCCAGCTACACCCTGCCTCTTACGCCCTAGGTCCGGATGACCGAGCATCTTCGTGCTCGAACTTTCCAGGAGGATAGAACAAAACGCCATTCCGCATTCCGATACGAGTCGGCATTGACAAAGCGCACCCAAAGTCGAGTCGACTCGAGTAGATATACCGAGAGGTATGTATGGCAGCTCTTCTGGTACTACTTGTGATCGAGACTGATCTTCCCAGACACTGAGATCACTTCCAAGACGACATTGAAAAAAGTCGAGACTCGGTCTACGGCCTCGCATCAATCGGAAATCCGGTCACGCCAAGATCATCCGGGAAGCCGAGCATCCATCAACCACGACATTTACCAGTTACGAGTAGAGTATATCAACGCCCACTCGAGTCAGACGACTACCCATCTATAGATCAACAACACGACTAGCCACGCCGCCATGGTCATCCCACCGATGCGACGGAGCCATTCGACGTTGGGCAAGTTTGGCTCGGCGCCGGCACAACCGGTGCCCTCGACCACCGACTCGTCGAAGCAGATCCAGGTCAATATACGCGTACCGTCCTACGGATCGATCTTCATGCCGTGTCCCGATCCCCTTCGGGACCAATCGGTCCCTCGCACCGACAAGGAGTTTTGGGGCGACCTAGAGATCGAAGTGCCCGCCGGGGCAGGACGACAGCGGTGCCAGGCGATCCGAGTAGGCGTCAGGACAAAGTGTAGATTGAACATGTCCAGAGGGAAGATCGAGGAGGATGTGATCTACGAAGGCAAAGTCGACTTGAGAGGGGGGAACAGTGCAGAGGGGATCATATTGGAAGAAGGGCTACAGAGGTTTACATTCAACTTGATCATCCCCGCGACATTGGCCCCACACGACTATCACCCAAACCACAACAGAGTCGACAATATCCTCTTTGCCGAGATCGAAGGTTTGGACCAGAGTGTCTACTTTGGCCAAAGCTTGATGTCGAGTTTGATTCACGGTAAACGATCCTCAAGCACCGGTGGCTATTTCTCCCCGGCGTCCAGGAGCAGCAGTAAAAACACCTCGCCTACCCTATCCCCAGTCTCGCTCGGTCCGTCGCGATCACGATCAGCATCACCCCCGCCGACGCCATTGAACATTGCGATGCCGACGCAGACAATGATCATATCGAGGCAAGAGCCAGTATTGCCCAAACCGCCTTCGTACGCGCTCAACGAGAGGGACACGATCATGGACGACGATATCCCTTGGTTGACGGGCATGTTATACACCGAGAGACCCCTGATCCTGATATACAACCCAGACCCGGCGGGAGGTACCTCGAGTCTCGACATGCGGGTTGATACTCATTCACCCGGTATCGGTCCGTGTTCAGTCAGCTTTGTCTCCGACGAGGTGAGTCCCGGCCCCAGGAGTTGATACAGAGATACTGACCAGGCGTAGTGGTCGATCGCCGCTCTGCTCCGATGCAAGATCACACTCCCCGCTCCATCCCCGAAAACGACAATCTTCCACGTCAAAGTCTCCCTCCACCAGAAAGTCGAGGTGACATCCCCACGAGACGGTGCCAAGAGACAGCAAGAGCGAGTGTTCCAGATCCTATCCTATGGCAAGGGCGTGCCCTCTGCCTCGCGCCCAGACTCCAAGACTCACGCTATATGGCGCGGAGTCGAGGCCTCTGGGCAAGACAGGGAGGAGCTGGTGATTGACGGCCAAGGGACGTTGCCGAACGACTACGAGGGTAGACCGACAACTCTGGACGGGTGAGTAGCTGCTTGCAATAGTCGATGGTAGCTGACGAGCATCAGCGTCGACACGCCGATCCGCGTCTCGCACAGCCTTCGTACGGAGATGTGGTTCGCGGTAAAGGGGGAAGATGCGAGGGGGAAGCGATATGCCGATAAAGGGGAGGGAGAGTTGAGGTTGATGCGGATCGACAAATCGACCACGGTTCCAGCTTGCTTTTTGATTACAGAGGTGTTGAACCTGCCATTATGTGCGTTACGAATGTCTAGTCTGACTCGTTGCTAACACACCGCTTAGACGATCAAGAGGACGACGATGGCTACTGGTCAGCCAAGGGAAAGCCATGTCCTCAATGCAAGACTCCCGCGACCGAACAATTCTGTCGCTCTTGTCCGGCCACTGCCGTCCCCCATCCTCGTCACGACCACCCGCCCAAACTCGTCGGCAACGCCAATGGGATCTGCCCCCTCTGCTCCAAACGAGCACTCCCCACCGGTGCGGGCGAATGGCGAGACTGCGCATGTGGTCTGCTGCGGGAAGAGATGATAGAGCGAATGAAGCGCATCTCCCTGGGTGCGCGGGAAGAGGTATGCGAGGACGAGGAGCGGCGGGAGCAGAGGATCAGAGAGGAGAAGGAGGCCGCGGAGAGGGGTTGCTTTGTCATGGCGAGGAACAGGGCAGTATCGAGGGGGCGAGGGGTGGGTGTAGGTGGGGCAGGGTGGGCTTAGAGGTTGGACTAGAGAGGACAGGAGCCGACGATAGAGATGTTGTACCGGGTTTAGGGTTGTAGTGCAGGTGCTGCATTGAGGATACGTCAGTCATGTAACATGTATACCTTCGCTATCAGCTTGTCAAGAGCGATAGCAGTGCTCTCGGGCTGTTGCGACTGGGCATGCTCGATGCTGTGACTGCGGTGTTGGAGCTGAGTGGAGTAGACTCTTTTAGCGGCGGCCGACTGTGAATTCGGTGATCCCGACGGGCTATCCGCATCACATTCGGTCATCGTTTTCTCACCAGCGACGTCGACGTTGACACTGCTCCTGGTGTCGTAGAAGACGCCAAAGCACAACAACTCTTGTCAACTCACTCATACCCTCGCACATCCTCACCTGGCAAGATGGAGAAATCACCTGCACCACCCAGTCGGACCAGTACCCCGGCCTCAACACCCGCCGCGGCCGACGATCCCAATGCGAAATCCACCTGGTCCAGCAAGATGAAAGCAAAGTCCAAAGTCTGGGGCACAAAGGCAATGGAGAAGGGAGTCGTCATCTCGGACAACTTGGGGACCAGAGTGAATGATATTGCGGAAAAGCGATTCGGCACCGAGGCATTCTGGCCCGTCACCGGAGACTTTCCCAAGGAGATTGAAAAGTGCACGAGGATACTGAGAGCGTTCACGGTCGAAGGCGTGGTGACGACGGAGGAGGTGAAAGTGGGGGAGGGGGAAGAAGGGGATGGAAAGAAGAGAACGAAGCAGAAGAAGGTGTTGAGAAAGATTCCCCCGGCGGTGATGCAGCAAGCCAAGGGGGTGGCCATCTTTACAAGTATGCGGACTGGTATCGCCCCGTTTGGCGGTGCAGGAGGTGCAGGCCTGGTCGTCGCAAAGCTCCCCGATGGCAGTGAGTCGATCCCCGGGTCGTTTCGTTGAGTTAGAGAGGTGCTGACAGGGGGTTGATGTTCAGCCTGGTCACCTCCATCGTCCATATCGCCAAACAACCTGTCTACAGGGGTGAGTGTCTGCCCTGTAATCACATGACATCCCGACTAGATAGGTATCAATGCTGATATAACATTGCAGTTCCTCCTCGGAGTGGACGTGTACGACTGTGTGCTCGTGATTCGATCCCAAAAAGCCCTCGACTCATTCCGGACCCATAAAGCCACGCTCGGTCTCGAGATTGGCGTCGCCGCTGGACCGTATGGCTCTGGAGCGGCAGTCGAGGCTGGGCTGGAGAAGGCGCCAGTGTTCAGCTACGTTAGGTCGAGGGGGATGTACGCCGGTGTCGAGCTGGTCGGCCAGGTCTTTGTGGAGAGGTACGATGAGAACGCCGCGATGTACCACTACCCTGGGGTCAAAGCAGGGGATATTGTGAGTCCCTCCATACTCCAAAGCCCCAAGTAAGAGGCTGACGACGCTTAGCTCGCCGGCAAAGTCAGAGTACCTCGGGAAGCGGAGCCACTGCACCAAGCGCTCCGAGACGCCGTCACGGGTAAAGCCCAGCAAATGCTCGGATCCGACCTCGACATTGTCGTTCCCGAAGGGCAGAGTCTGGAGGAATTACACCTTGGAGAGGGGGAGACATTGAAACTGCCGCCAACGCCCGAGATGACGGATGGGACGGAACATCTGAGCGACCCGGAAACCGAACGCATTACCCGATTCGCATCTGCAAATTCGGCAAAGGGGAAGATATTGCCCTCGACGGCACCGCTCCTGCCGCCTCCAAGGAGGGGTACGCCAAAGACTCTTGCTGCGAGCACGGTAGTGGGTGATGGGGAGATTGGCGCCGGAGGGAGGAGATTACCGCCGAGACCGCCGTCGATGCCGGCCAGACCGGCAATGTTGGAGCGGGATTCCTCCACGTCAAACTATTCTACCAATGAGGAGGGACTGCCGCCGGCGTATGGTGCGGGCGAGAAGACTCAGCTGGAGAGGGATCTCCAACAGCTCGATATCAAGGCTGCTGGTGGAGAAGACGCAAGTGGATACTCTACCGAGCCTCTCCAATCCCAGCACCCCGCCTCGTTGGATCCATCGGCGAATACACATCATCAGGACGACGGGCTGAGTGAAGCCGAGAGGAGGGAATGGGAGCAGTACTATGCCGATCAGCAAGCTGCGCAGGGGGTACAACACGACGCTGCAGTGGGTCATCAACACAGCGAGGCCCAGCCCCATGAGGCTCACCCGACGTCGACTGTACCCCCCACGCAACATGAGAAGCGACGTGAGGACGAGGGACTGCTGTAGTGTCAGGGGAGAGCTTGGAGACTTTGGTCAGCACTTTACGCGAGAGGGTTTGTGCTCGGTAGTGCGTGTACCGCTTTGTATAGGATGCATCACCTCACAGCATGAGTGCAGATTGGTTCGTGCAGCAGTGTACTCGAAGGCATGCAGTAGACACCTGATACCTGATGTAGCTGCGGTCGCTATGGATATACAGCCCACGGCGCCCGGCCCGAACCGGCGCGAGATTGTGCCGAGTCGAGTAAAAGTGAGCAGAGTTCATCCTGATCCAGCTCTTACTCACAGTGTTCGGACTCTCGGAGTGACAGCTGACAGAGATAGCGAGCACAGGGTCATGGGATGAGTGACAGAGCCCAACGCATCTGACAAGTCTGAACGGGAGACACAGGTGACTTAGCAGCTTGCATTACGAGCTACGATCTGGACCTCGCAGATTTACTCCAGAGCTCGACTCGATCTCATCCTCTTTCTCGACTCGAGTGCTCCGATCTGCGGACGAGGGATCTTGTCAGACTGGACACAGATTTCGGATCGATCCATGCGCGCCATCAGATCACCTACATCATTGTGACCAAGGTGATATACTTGATTAATCGACATGTCACCACTACACCAATCCTCACGCAAGGAGGAGACAGGATACCGGGATACCACGCCGAACCAAGGATTGGACTACGATGTAGTGGCACATCAACAGCGCTATAGAGGGAGAAATACCGACGATATCGACTACGACGATAGTCATACCGAGAAGGAACAGGATGACAGCGGAGGAACATGGCCTGGCGGGAAGGAACCCCTGCACGAGGTTCCAATGGGAGAAGGGCCCACCGCCCCACAAGCAGCAACGGATTTGATATCCGCAGACCCCCTCAGACGGACGAGCGAGATCAGTGTCGAGAGCAAAGGTCTTTCCGAGCGGGGAGTGCATGTGGATGTAGAGGGCAAGCCGAAAGAGGTCTTCCAGCCGGCCGGGACAAAGGCGTGGTTGAACCTGCTAGGGGTGGGTCAGGTGGGCATCGGTCGGAGCTAATATTTGACTAGGCCTTTCTGATGAACTCGATATGCTGTGAGTAGAGTGTTCTAGACGCATGGGATGATCACGACTGACAGGATCGATCAGACGGCATGACGAATTCAGTGAGCGGTCGACGGTCAGAGAAGAGTGTCAAAGCTGATATCAAGCCTTCAGTTCGGCGTCTTCCAATCCTACTACGTCAGCGATCAACTGCCCACCAATACCGCGACGGAGATTGCCTGGATTGGCTCTGTGCAACTGTGCCTATGCCCCCTGTTGGGCTGCTTCTCCGGACCGCTCTTCGACTCGGGATACCTCCGCCATCTGATCATCACCGGCGGCACGCTCTACGTCTTCTCCATGATGATGGCCAGTATATCCAAAGTGTACTGGCAATACCTCCTCTCGCACGGGATCGGCGTCGGGCTCGGTATGGGCATCATGTTCTCCCCGAGCGTCAGCACGATCAGCCATCACTTTGCTTTGACCAAATATCGCAGTATGGCATATGGCATCCAGGCCACCGGGAGTTGTTTCGGGGGCATCCTCTTCCCGATCCTGGCCAGGAATCTGTTTTCCACAGTCGGCTTTGACTGGACAGTGAGGATATGTGAGTATCTCTCTCCACACTGTGATATCTATCGAGCAGGTGAAGCCAAATAGCTTCATCTTCATCCAAACCTCTGAAAAGCCACTAGAATGGAGAAGCTGACTGCGCCTAGTCGGATTCATCGTACTTGCCATCATGGTCGTCATCTACTTTACCCTATCTGCGGTACACCCGCCCCGGAAGAAGATTGCGATCCTCAGCCCGTCCGTGTGTGAGTGCGGGGTCGGGAATATGAGATGATCGTTGGGGGGCAGGAGCTGACCGGCTCGCAGTTGGCAATATGGGTTATGCGTTCCATGTGGCCGGAGCTAGTCTGTGTTCGATGGCGATATACTGCCCATTGACTTTTAGTGTGACTTATGGACTGGCTAATGGCGTCTCGCCCTCGCTGTCGAATTACTCGTGAGTCCAGGGCCGTGGTATCCCTCTATCATTCTCCATTCTCCCCAAGACACCCTTGCCCGGGCCCCCCTCGAACGCTGCTGACGCCGAGTGTAGCCTGGCGATCATCAACGCCGCATCGGCTTTCGGGCGGATCACCCCGTTGATAGCCGCTCGATGGGTCGGCTTCATCAACATCCACGCCACGTTCGCCATCACCTCTGCGATCATGCTGTTTGTGTGGACGACGGCAAAGTCCGTTCCGGGGGTGTTGGTCTATGACGCCATGTACGGGATCTCCAGTGGTGAGTGCTCGAGGGTTTGGTTGGTGTCTGGTGTCGGAGGGAAGTCTGTCATCTGAGTGGAGTCCAGGGACGTGAGAACGGTCCGGGTTCCGGATCGCGGGATCGCTCGACTCATCGCTTTCTCGAGACCATCTGCTGACTCTCGATTAGGCGCTTACGCCGCCGCTTTCAATGCTGCCGCAGCGTCCTTCTCCCCGCATCCAAATCAAGTCGGGTGAGCCCCTTGACACCACCTACTTCACGTAGCGCTGACTGGGCAGGCTGTACATTGGCATGGCGTTCTTTGTCACTTCGTTCTTCTGGGGCACGGGGGTGCCTGCGACTGCGGCGCTGATCAGGGGGGACAATTACCTCCCTGCGTCAATGTTCTGCGGGGCGGTGGTGATGGGTGGTGGTGGGCTGTTATGGATCTCGAGATTCTTGCGGGTGAAACAGGTCGGCTCGCCCTGGGTCTAGGGGGGGTGGGTTAGATCTCGGGTCACTGGGCTCGATACGAAGGGGAATTGATCGAGCTGGACGAATATCATCTTCCGCGGGCAGAAGGACCTTGATGTGACATTGATCGAGCGGTGTGATCCTGTTGTCAGTGTTTACACTCTACGGACGATATGTTCAATACTGTATACTAGTCAGTCGGGGCAGCCTATAATGTATCTCGTACCGGACCGGTCAGTGGCACAGAACCTCACAGGACCTGCCTGTATCCGGATTCATTCACTATTGGTGCTTCATAGGTCAAATCGTCTGAATCTGACCCACTCTATGCCTAGCCGCCTCGGCGGGTAAAGCTATGACCGAGGGTCTTTCTACCTCTGTACATGCCTTCTATCTATACACTTACAACCGTGGCTCCAGCCTCGTCTCCTGTGTGGTCGATCATCCTATAGCCCAAGACATCACCGCCCATTGTGACTCTCCACGTTCATCGCAATGGCATTTCAACCCGTTGTGACCCTCCGGCTACTCCAAAGGCCACTGCGGCTCCTCGCCCCGGACCAGCCGATCCAAGTTCTCCCTCGTCCTCTGCCACATCTCCTTCAGGGTATGTTCGAACGAGTAGCCCGTGTGGGGCGTCATGACCACTTGACTCCGGCCACCTCTGCCCCACTCCTCCGTCCGCCACCTCGAGTTTGCGGGCAGGGGTTCAATGTCAAACACATCCGTGGCAAACCCTCTAATCCCTCCTTTGGTCAATACCTCCAGTAAGTCCTCCTCGGCGATGAGCGGCCCTCGACTTGTATTTATCAAGAAGGACGTTGGGGGCATTGCCTCGAGGTGGGCTTTGGTGACGATTCCCCTCGAGCGATCGGAGAGGACTAGATGGATGGAGAGTATGTCGCTCGAGGCGAACAGGTCCAGTTGGCTCTTTGCAACGGTAATGCAGCCAGAGGGGAGGGATGGATCATTGGCAATCTGCTCGTCTACCTTTGCCTGGGTGAGGTTCGGGGACCAAGCGAGGACGTTTATGCCGAACACGAGGGTAGCGATTCGGGCGACGCCAAAGCCCAACCTTCCGAGACCGAGCAGGCCGAGTGTCTTGCCCCCTATAAAGGTGTTCAGGGGGAGGTGGGAGATCCACCCCGGTCCGCCAGTGATTAGGGATTGATCTCGAGGAATGTTGTTGGCGAGAGAAAGGATTAGAGCCCAGGTATGCTGGACCGTGGCGTTGAACGAGCTCGGCACGGGCGGTCTGTAATACCAACAGTCAGTATGTATAGTGTTGAGGTGTAGTACTTGCCCCAATGACTCGCCGGGGGTGCCGTAGACCTTAACCCCGGCGTCTCGACACGCATCCAGGTCGATCCCCTTGTTCCGCATCCCAGTGGTCAGGATCACTCTAAGCTTGGGCAGCCGCGAGATCAACTCCTTGGTGATAGGCGTCCTCTCCCGCATAGTGACCAAGACGTCGTATCCCCCAAGTCGGTCCACAAGCCCGTCCAGGTCGTCCGCGGGCAGGATTGTATCCCGGTAGACGGTCACCGAGGCGTTGGAGAGCGAAGCGAGGTATCCCGGCGCTAGACCGTTGTAATCGTCGAGCACGGCGATCTTTGGCTGGGTTGATGTAGCCATGATGCTGTGAGCCGCGAGGATGCGTTGTATAGTCAAGGACGCAGAGAATACCACTGCTATCCGCACTCGATGCTCGACGTGCTCTCGATGTCTATTCGCCGGTCATTGCCGAATGGCGTCAACATGGCGAGCAAGTGGTGACTGTGAGCGACAGTAGACGGCTACCACTACTGCACTGAGCTATGCAGCATCTGACTGACCCCAGCTCGCACCTTGTCACTGCTGAACACCCCTTGCTCGCCGTCGTCGTCGTCGTTATCACCACCACCACCACCACCACCACCAGCCGGCATGTCACGTGATTCGATGACGCATTCCAAAATAAACGCAGCGTGCCGAAAAGCAAACGTGTATTCAACCATGGGGGGTAACATCCTCAACACTCTATCATCAATTCATACCCCACTCGGTCAGACAGACAGGAGACACAAGCAGGACCCGCTCAGTACCGTATCAACCTACTTGGCGCCATGTCCCTCTCAAGCTCGATACCGGCAAGGGCGATCCGGTCGCTCGCTACAACATCGACTTCAACGGCCGGCCCTTCAAAGGCGATGTACAACCGGGTGGCCTCGAGGGAAATGAGGCAGTTGCACAGCATGCGATCGCTATCTACCAGGAATGGGGGTTTATCTGCCCATCGCATCCTCTCCCCCTCTATACAATCAACTCGGGCTTACTCCCCAGCTACACAAGTTCCCTCAACATCCGCAACTTCCCACTCCTCTCAGCGTCTGGACAGCGCCAGTGCCAGCGCGGCTTCGCTCAACTCGTCGCCGAAAGCCCACTCAGGTGCCCCGGAGTCGGATCCGGAAACAGACGATCCCGAGCCCGAATCTGGACCAGAGCCGAAATCCGCCTATGCGAGGTTCAAACTCCTATCCAAGAAATACGGCGGGTACGCCGTTGGGATGTACACCTTTCTCTCCTTTTTCGACTTTTCATTCGCGCTCGGGATCGTGCATGCCGTCGGGGCGGAGAGGATACAGCCGATGGTCAGTCCGATCATGTATCAATTCCGCAAACTGCGCCACGGCGAGGCCGAGGCCAAGCGCCTAGACGAGGAGTCTAAAGAAAAGGCCAAGCTGGACGCTCTGGAGGCGGAGAGGGAGATGAAGAGCGGGAAAGGCAAGCCGAGGTGGATAGGAAGTAAGACGTTTTGGACAGAGGTCGCCCTGGCGTATGCTATACACAAGACGCTCTTTTTGCCATTTAGGGCAGGATTGACCGTGGCTTGGACGCCAAAGGTCGTCAAGTGGATGGCGAGCAAGGGCTGGGTCGGGAAGGTAAGTCAGCGCGAGGGCAAGCGAGCGCAAGCGAGCGCTGTTGGTATCGGTCCTCTGGGAAGATGTGTTTGGGGGGCTGCGTGAAAGGCGCAGAGGCTGAGCCTTCAAGCTCTATGGAGGGGTGTCGAGGATGAGAGGGACATGACGTGTGGGATGGATCGCACCTATGGCTACTTCCAGCACTGCCGGGTCGTCGTCGAGGTCATCGCTGACAATCACTGCTACAGGGCGGGTTTGGCCGTGCTGCAACGCACGCCCAGGTTAAGATCAGGACAGCCCAAGACCGCGTCAAGGCCAAAGTCGGGCGCGATGCGGCATGAGCGACTGCGCTCGGGGGGAAGGGAGTGGGGTGGTTTGGGCCCAGATTGAGGAGTGGCAGTATGCCTATGAGAGTGAAGAGAGGGAGACGTCGAGTCGGATGGGAATCCCGTCACCTGGGATAGGGAGGGATTTGAGCGACCCGGTGAAGATCATCAACCGTTCCTGCCCATGCAGTCAATACATGTCACTGGCACAATGATCTGGGCACAATGGTATTGATCCAGGGCGGTCCTAGGTGGTTTCGCTATATTACGCCTGAGTCCCCCGACCCCGCTAGCAGCCACGACTGACCGCCTGTCCCGCTGGTGAAATGCATTGTGCCCAAGAAACGATTGTACAACGTATGTACCTGGTCTTGTACTATAGACTGCTGATCTATACTGTATCCAGGACGATCCATCCCATCCTCTCTCTATCTCCTCATCGGCTGAGCTGCTCTGATCTTCCCTCCCGGCGCGCCGCTCCACCGGCGCTCTGCCAATCACCCACCTCAACCTAACAACGATCCCACTCCCTCCGAGATCGTCCCATGCGAGGATAGCTCAAGTGGTTATAGAATCACACAAGCCTTCTTCTTCTTCTTCTTGGCCGCGGCGGCGCCTCTATCCGATGGGGCGAGTACCGCCCGGATGGCCTCGTCGAACACCGTCTTGAGGCCTTTTTGCCTGTGAGCATGTCGAGTCAGCTGCGGCCTCTGGGCTGGTGCTTCTTGGACGCATCTCGGCCTGATCCTTCTTGCAGACTCGTTCTGCGCATTTCCCTCATATACTTCCTCAAGTCCGTGGCCCTACACTCGCTTGCCTTCGCACGCCCTCCCCTGTGATCACACGCCGAGCCCCTTGCTCGCACGCCGTGCCCCTCGCTCCCCCTCGCTCGCACTCGCTCACGCTCGCTCGCTCGCTCGCTCGTCACTCACGTCTTCGAGCTAGCCTCCAAGTACTTGACCGCGCCTACGTCCCTGCCGCACTGCGCTCCCATGGCATAAGAGATCGGAGCGAACCTCCTCTCTTTCAACCGCTGCAGGGTGACCGGGTCCTCCCGGAGGTCGAGCTTGGTTCCAACTAGGATCAACGGCACGCCAGGCGCGTGATGCGATATCTCGGGGATCCACTGCGGTGGAGTTAGCGCTGCTCGTAGGGTGAGAGTTTGGAGCGAGGGGTCGGGTAGGGGGTAGATCTCCCCGAGGTTGATGGATCTCGGGGAAGGAAGATGACAGTATCATAAGACGGGTCTAGAGCCACGAGACACCGCTCACCTTTGTCCTGATATTCTCGAACGAAGGCGGCGAGACGACAGAGAAGCAAACGAGAAAGACGTCGGTCTGGGGGTATGACAGCGGTCGAAGCCGACTACGAGGGCGTGAGTGGTGCACCGGGCTTGATTCCGGAATTCCTGGCCCTCCATGTCCCCTAATGCGCAAGCACCCTGGATCGGTTCTTCTCCCCCGTCGACGTGCCGAACCGCAACGTCCTTTCCCTCATGGCCTCAACGGCGGACCCATCCCCTCGACTTGATAATACACTCACTCGTAGTCCTCCTGTCCGGCCGTGTCCCAGAGGCCTAATGAGACCGGTCGTCCGTCGACCAGGACCGAAGCGCTATAATTGTCGAAGACTATCGGGCATGAGCATCACCACTGTGAACAGATCCTCTCCTGTGCTGTCGACTGACCTGTGGGGACATATCTGACGGTCAGCGACATCCCTAGGGCAAGGACTTACTCTCCGGGAAAGGCATTGGTGGTGTAAGAGATCAAGAGGCAGGTCTGACTGGTCAGCTGGACGACCAGTATTCGATATTTGGCTTCCGCGAATGGTTTGTGCCTGCGTCCCTCGTCCCTCGTTCTAATTTCTCCATGACTACCTCCATAGACAGCATAGACTGATTTCCGCAACTCGCAGAGATATAGAGCCAGACTCCCTTTCCGAGTTTCACGGTCATATCCAAGGTGATTGTTGGCGTTTGGGAAACACTCACTTTGCCTACAGCACCATCTCCAACGACCACGCCTAAGAAGAGATGTCAGCGAGTTCTTGGCTGGTAAGGTCTGTACTGCGACTGATCTCGTCGGGTATAGCGACTCACACTTTATACTCTGCATATGGCCGTTCATGCCGATCGTTAGGTTTTGAGATGAGTTGAGAGTTTGAGTGGGACGCAGTGTTATACTCCCTCGGGAATGTCCAGATGCGTGTGATTGTTCCCCAGTCCCCGGTGACGGTCGACGCTGCTTCTTTCCTGGGGGTGAATTGATCTCGTAAGTGCGATCGCAGGCGGGAAGATGAGCCGTGCCGTGAGTCGCGTGTACGCGTCGAGTCGATGGCGGGGGTAGTATACACAAGGTCAAGCTGAGCCGAGCAGACCAGATGAACGACTGGACCGGGAGAGATTGAAGACAGTAGTAGATAGGAGAGCGAGACAAGTCACCACAACTTTTGATTATGGTTCAAACCGAGCCAAACAGCGAGCTTGCAACGACGGATCCATCCCCTCTCTCACTATAGCGTATGGCATAGCATCTGGACCAGGTTGTATCATACTCTTGTACCAGGAGTAGTTGGATGAATGCATGCAGACTACTGTATATGAGGATAGAGGAGATGACCACCGTGGAGAAAGTGCCACACTCGGATAATCCCGGTTAAAACGCCGGTCACCACCATAGCATCCCCTGGTCCACTCATACACTAGCTGTTGGTCACCATACACATACAGACTTGACCACGACGACGACGACGATGAGGACGACACTGAGATCGGCGGCTTTGGGAGCGGGAAGAGTGAGGGTGATTCCAGCCAGATCGATAGCGACCTCGAGTCCAAGGAGAGCGGACCATTCGCACGACTCGCACTCGCACGGCCATAATGACATTTCAGACGCCGTCACCCATGAGAGTGAGTGCGAGTCCGCGTCTACGTTGCATATCGTTCAATAGAGGTCGGGGGAACTCAGAGTATGGAAAATGGGCGGAGCTGGGGTGGAGAGAAAGCCAGACTTCTGAGAGCCGTATTGACCTCTCTAATAGGCTGGCTATCGAGCCCATGGCGGAACACGTTCATCATCACCGCCCTCGCCTACGTAGCCTACAACTACTTGCCGGTGGGCAAGGCCAGCACGCCCAGCACGACCGCCGCCGAGGAGAGAGCAGAGTATGCCAGAACAGACGCCAATGCCCCACTGGTCACTAGGCTCATTGCAAAGTACACCGAGGACGCAAAGGACCTGAGGAAGAGGGAGAAGGAGCACATCGAGTCGGTCTCCCAGCACGCCGATAGTAGGATCATCACGATGAATGCCGAGACGCCAAAGGTCAGGCAGTTCAGGGATCCAAAGTGAGTCGAGCGAAGCTGCGAAGCAGCGTAGCAGATAAGCAGCGAAGGAGTGTAGCAGCGAAGCTGCGAAGCGGAATGGCCGAGCAGAGTCCAGGCGGAGATGAAATCTCTAGGCTATTGGACGCTGCTTGCACGATGACAAGGTGCTCATACTGACCCCCCGCCTAGCTCGCTATACACCGCATCGCCGTATGGAATCCCGGTTGGAGCGCAAGCCGACCTCTCTGGTTTCGAGTGGAAGTAGGCGTAGACGGGTGGCTGCAATGGGAGATGGATGAGGTTGTAGACGTGCTGCGTCTGTCTGAAGGGGGCATAGGACCGAGACTAGAAACCGAAGAGGCTGCATGATGCATCAACGTATAGTACTCTAGGCATAGGCATCACTCTCGGACCGCGGTGAATAAAAATCAAAACGTGCAATCTGGTTCGAACCGACCGAGAGTCATGACTGTTGTCTCTGTTCCCCATTGACTCTACACTACACCCAACTCGTCACCATGACAGACGCCGTGTTCAAGCTGTCGCCTGGGATCCAGTCGTACGCCTGGGGAAAGAAGGGCAGTGCGTCGCTCGCTGCTCAGCTGGGCGATGTCTGCGTTCCCGACTTCAAGGTCGACGAGGGGGAGACTTATGCCGAGGTGCGTTCGAGTCTTTATCGCTGCTTGGGGATGGTGGGGGATGTGAATCACGGTGTGACGGTGTGATCCACGTACACCAACGCCCAGGAGGCAAGGCTAACACCCCACAGCTATGGATGGGCACACACCCCAACGTCCCGACAAAACTCCAGTCGACCCAAGAAACACTCTCGGCCCACCTCAAAGCCAACCCCGAGCTCATGGGCGCCAAGATCCACAAAGCGTTCCCCGACTCTAAAGATGGTTCCCTGCCGTTTTTGTTCAAAGTCCTTTCCATAGGCACGGCGCTTAGTATCCAAGCGCATCCGGACAAGACACTGGCCGAGAGGCTGCACAGGGAGCGGGGCGATGTCTACAAGGGTGAGTGGGTGAGCTGGGACGTGAGGTAGAGGAGGACGGGGAGGATGTCGCGTTTGAAGCTGGAACGCTTGGATCGGAGTCGAGGCTAGGAGGCGAGGCGCTGGTGCAGTGCGAAGTCTCTGTCTGGAGACAAGGCTCAATGCGGAGTGAAAGCAATCACCTCTGGTTCAGACCCCACATCGGAGTCGAGAAATATCAACCGGCCCTAGCATCCACCAACCCCACAGCTCCAAACCAATCAAACCTCAGACATAACCCTTGCTAACTACCCCAGACCCCAACCACAAGCCCGAAATGGCCATCGCGCTCACACCCTTCCTCGCCTTTCTCAACTTTCTCCCACTGCCCACGCTCCTCCTGCACCTCCTCACCGTGCCCGAGCTCGACGACATCATCCCCTCTGCCCTGCGGTCCAAGCTCGCCTCATCACTCACTCTACCCGACACGCAGCCCGCCGACCCGCTCTTCTTCACCGCCACGACCGCCGCGCCGACCGAGGAGCAAAAAGCCATCCTGAAGGACATCTTTGAAGCGCTCATGACGGCCGAGGAGAGCAAGGTCAAGACGGCAATCGCCTCTCTGGTGGACAGGTACACGAACGGAGAGGTGGCCGAGAGCGAAAAGGGACTGGTGGATCTGGTCAAGATGCTCGACGAGCAGTATCCAGGGGATGTAGGCGTACTGTGCGTTTTCATCCTCAACGTCGTCGAGTTGAAAAAGGGCGAGGCGGCGTTCTTGGGAGCCAGTATGCCCCACGCATACATCAGCGGCGGTGAGTCCGACCTCAGCCGATGTGCAGAAGACATGGAGCTGACTTTGTAGATATCATCGAGTGCATGGCCACGTCGGACAATGTGGTCAGAGCGGGATTGACCCCGAAACTCCGGGACGTGGACACGCTCGTCAACATGCTCACGTACGAGGCGTCCCCGGGGTCGAAACAGCTCTTGAAACCGAGTCAATTCGGCGACTCTGCCTCTTCGTTACTCTACGACCCGCCCATTGCCGAGTTTAGCGTCGTCAAAGTCTCCCTCGGGGCCGACGGCTCTGAGGCCCACAGGGCCGTGGAGGGGCCTAGTGTGGTGGTGGTGACCGAGGGCAAAGGGTCAGTTGGGAGTGAAGAGGTGGTCCGTGGGGATGTTCTGTTTGTCGGAGCGGGAGAAGAGGTCGTTTGGAAGTCGGACGAGGGATTGGAGCTCTTTAGAGCGTTTGTCGAGGCGGCATAGGCTGAGTCGAGTTGGGATCGTTGAGGGAATGACGAGTGCTTGGAGTGATGGGCATGACATGGCATACGGATATTGCCCTTGGTTTAGGATATGCAGGGTATGCTGATAGCTCATTGACCAAGCGCCTACCAACACGCCCCCTCGACTGGCCAGTACCACAGTATACTGCGCTCGGACCGCCATTTCCCTCGAGGTCAAAGCGGCGCGCGTGACGTGTCGGTGCTCAGCATATTCCTAGCTCGTGATCTCCTTCTCCTCTTCATCCCCTCTTCACCTCCTCTTCTCCTTCTCCTCTTCTCCCTGATATCCACTGATCTACCGGGCTTACCACTCACTGTCCTACTCGACAGCCGTTCGCGACTCAGACCACTGGCAGAACTCCAGTCCCCACGGACCGCAGTCATGCCATTGTTCAACGTGAATAGGGAGGGGTTCATACCCCCAACATCGACTTCTGCTCCGACAGGTCCAGACCCCAGCGATCAAGGTGAGCACCGTTTGTCCTCTCTTCCCGTATCGATCGGTTCGTGTCTTTCCTCAATTGATGCTAAGATCTGGCTCTAGCTCAAGGTGCCTCTATGGCAAATACTCCTGTACCGGGGCCTACCTCGACCGCTGGTGCACCCCCTTCGCCAGCCCGCGCTGAGCCAACCCAGACTTCCCAGAGGTCAAATGTGATCCCGACCCCGCCTGGCGGTCATCCCACACCTAGTATCCCCTCCGGAAGGGTTGACCGTGATCAGCCTATGATACCTAGGCAACTTCCAGCTCTGCGCGGATCCAGTACAAACAAGGCTTCATCGCTCAGTCGAATCAACCCACCGACTTTCCCCGGGCAAACGGTTCGAGATGCATCGTCTCTGCCAAACCCCACGACTCGTGTTCAAGCATCAGAATCTCAGGATACGACAAAGCGACAGTCTCTCAGTCAGCTCGATAGGTCGCCCGGTTCATCCCATGGTAACGCGCTCACCGGCTCCGTGAGCAGAGAGGGCACGGTGGACAACCCCATCGAGGTGGATGAGGAGGGGACACCATCCCGCCAATACAGCGGCAGGGTTAGTCCGGCAGTGTCAATTGCAACCTGGGTTCCAGCACCACTCGACACCGACAATGACATTCGGATCGACGGTATCGGTAACGGGAGGGAGAAGAGGAGGAAGGAAAGGGGCAAAGCCAAGGAGAAGGAGAATGGCGAGGACAAGGAGAATGGTGGAGAGAAGAGGAAGGAGGCACGAGACCCCGCCAACGAAGTACAACCCTTCTCCTTCCAACACAATCAGTCGGTTGGAGACGAGCCATTCTTCGGTTGCATGAACTTCTTTGCACCGTCCGGCCCGGGGTCGAGCTCGGGGTCAAGCTCAAGCTCCAGCTTGAGCAAGAGCAAACCACCATCCACGGAGAAAGCCACACCAATCGACACCTGGGAGAGGGCCAAAAAACTGTTCGATATCGACTACTCGGATGATCAGGACGACTTCGAGGTCTTGGATCCGAATTCGGACCTGGTCAAGTCGATCAAGTGGATGAGCATAAGCAAGAAGCCGGGCGATGAGGATGTTAGCGCGGAGCCCAAAGAGGAGCCAGAGGCCGAAGGTGAGTGTGTGTGATTGACATAAGGCGAGTCGCTCATGACATCCACTATTCAGGTCAGGATGACGGAAGCGAGGTCGGACCGGATGATCGAGAGCAGGCCAACACCAGCAGTGCGAGCACTGTCTCCCTCAACTCATGGTTGAAGCGACCACCTGTCGACCACGAGACCTCAAGTCGGAAGAAGCCCCGCAGCTCGCCTAGCGATGGCTCCAGTTCCGACGGACCAAGACCTGAGGCGAATGAGAGTGAGGAGGAGGATGGGGAGGATGGTGCGGAAGGATGGGATATCCAGAGGCTCCAGGAGGCTGGAACTGGATCCCAGATTTGCATCTTTGATTATCGCGGCTGGGGCGTCAAGTTCCGTGAGTCAAGGTCGAACGTTGAACGCTTCCTCCTCGCAGACTGAGCTGAACAATGTCTCGTAGGGCGGATCCCCAGAGATACCAAAGCCAAGTGGTACGCTGCTATCAATCACCAACGCTTTCTGGTGATGTTCTTCTGGGACGTCATCAACCCCATAATGCGAAGTGCCGACCGCTCCGGACCCCCTCCGCAGCATGTTCGAGCCGCCATGCTCAAGGGGTTGAAGTACTTGCGTCAACCGTGGCTCAGTCTGCATACCACGTTCGACGACCTGGCCATGGAGTTGATCACCAGGAGACGGAGCTGGTCGCCGGAGATGGCGGCGTATGTCAAGTCGATGCCCGATCTCCGTACCGACCACATGGCCCTGGTGGAGCGATGCGATGCCTGCGAGTTGAAGTGGCACAGGGTCAAGTATTTGAAGGTCACGCTCTCAGGCCAGCAGTATGGAGTGCAAACGCTGGTGAGTCTCGGCCGAGCAGTGTGAGCTGGATGATCGACCTGGCGGGTGCCCGTTATCGAGCCCGGCCCATAGTCTCGGGGAATGGTGGATACACTCAACGCATGGAATACCTCCTGAAGATCATCACTAACACTGTCCTCTAGGCTTCCTACGGCGATGGCATTCAGAAGACGATGACACTTGGTGAGCTCTCCTTACGTCTCGGGTAACACCACTGAACAACGCTCAGGATCTACCTGCTACGAGACGTTCACCGAGGCACACGCCATCTTTCACACGAGTAAGTCTATCCGTCCCTATGCTTCTGAGGACTGTGGTCTGCATACCCAACCGTGGTGACTCATGCTGACACTAGCTCAGTTCATAAGGTCTACCACGGATTCCGATCGAGCATGGAGGAGATTATCGACAATGCGGACATCAACTGGGAATTTTTCGTCGACAATGATGATGGCTACTTTGATATCGACGTCTTTGCTCACTATCTCGATCACGCCTACCCTGAGATGAGGGACACTGTGAGTGGTATCCCCGTTCTTCTGACCCATCTGACTCATCTCCACACTGTTCTTCACGCTCTACTCACTCGATCCTATCTCCATCGCAAACCACTGAACCATATACTCATCGCTTCTCCGTATATTGACCCGCATACCATCCTGACTGAACCGCCTCCCCGCCTGGCGTCCGGCTACTGACCCGTAGGCTGACCTCACTCTAGCTGATGCCCCAGATCGAGGCGTACATCAAAGCCATCCGCCGCCGAAGGATCGACCTGAATCCGAAGAATGTCAGGGAGGCCTTGATGGACAATTACGACTTTACCAACGTCGAGTCGCTGTGACCTCCTAGGGGGGTCACTGGTGCACTCGGGGACGGTGAGGAAGACCGGATCGAGGTGTGGTGGAGATGGGTGAGGGAAAGACGTCAACAGGATTGTGAGGATCTACACCCACCATCAAGTGACAGGCATCAGCAACGGTGGAGAAGAGCGGCGGGGCTCGAGGTACGGTTGTGAAGAGAAGGGTGGTAGGAAGCACGGACGGGATAACATTCGTGCAGTCGGCGAAACTGGGAAGGTACACGGAAAGGCGAGCGATCTGGGTGCAACGCTGGATTAAGCGTCGGATGGAGAGATGTGCTGTGATTGTATCAGATCCGCCCAAGGGTTGATCTCCATGCCTGTGCGATAGTGTAGTGTCTGCGGTGTACGTCATTATGTTCATGCATCTGCGGTAATCAGCCTCGGCCTCAAGGTACGACTCGTAGAGACTCACCTATAGTACAAACTCGAGCGGGTCCGCCCAAACTAATCGCTATCCCCATCGCCGCCAGCGGCCGCCTTGGCCTCGAAATCACGCTCAATCTCCTCAATAGCTTCAGCTACAACTCCCTTCTTCCTCCTCCTCTTGCGTTTCTTCCCGTCTGCCACAGCAGCCTCCGCTGCCACAACGGGCTCGTCCACTTGCCCATCAATCTCCTCCCCCTCATCCCTGGCGCGCTTGCCATTGCCCTTTTCCACCGGGGCCTTCTTCTTCTTCATACTGAGGGGGTTTGGGCCCTTTACCCGATTTCTCCCGGCCAACGACTTGCCAGGTCCACTTGTCGAGGGCAGGGGCTCCGCGCCAATGACGTTGGAGCCGTCGACGACGTCGACGACCGGGTCGGTGGCGAGCAGCCGTTCTGCCTCGATAGCATCCTTGTGTTTCAAGGTAGCGTGCGAAGGGGGCGATAGGACGAGTACGCCCCTGGGGTTGAAGTGGATGATGGGCAGGCCGGGGATGGCGGATAGTGAAAGACGAAGAACTTTGGCCTGAGTGGCAAGCACGTAGCGGTGTTTGTTGGTCGGTCCTAGAGAGAAAGAGTCAGCGCCTCGCTAGAGCGTTTACGCTATATTTGTGTCGAGGTTGACTAGTGGGAGAGATTATCCCGGCTGGGACCTTTGTAGCTGAGATATCTCCACTCGGTTGACTCGGCTGCTCCGCATCCCACGCCCGGCCCAGCTCCAAACCCACCCACCCACCCCCCCCCCCCCCCACCCCCCGGCTAGAAGCCGACTCACCAATGACATCCTTCAAACACTCGTTCGGGTCGATCGCCGTGCGGTGATTGCATTTCCTCCTCTCGAATGATTTCGCAATTTCCGTCTCGTGCTGGTGTTCTTTTCCCAGGGCGTAGAGTGCTTGGACGCAGCATTGCGTGATCACTAGGGGGGGTCAGCGCTCGGTCGCCAACGAGCCTGAGTAGTACGGGCAGTCTATGTGCACTGCAAGCTCATTTGCGACTCGACAGGCTCAACTTGAGAAGCGATCACATCTTTGTCTCTTCCTTCCCCTACTTTCACCTGTTCTCCGCACTACAGATCACGGCACTCACTCGGCTTGATCTCGCCCTGGACACACGCCGCCAGCTGCTTCCACAGGTCAGACTCCCGATTCGTCGCTAGGATCACGTCGTTGGATACTAGACTTCGTCAGCGACATACTAAGGATAGGGACCCCAGGGGCTCTCTACCCACCCAGGATCTGGAATGGCGTTCGGAAGCCAAAGGCAGAGGTGTATATCGCAATAGCCCGTTTGTAGACTTTGGCCCGTTTGTGTCGCATCCCGGCAGAGTCACTTTGGGGTTTCGGATTGCTGTGGTAAGTGGAGTGGCGGGTGAGGGAGGTGTGCGGGCGGACAAGTCTATGTGTATGAGCACGAGTAAAGATGTCAAGACAGCTACCACAGGCTACCATTGCTAGTGGTGAGCTTGGAGCTGCGATCAACTTTTGGTTTCCAGTCACGTGATCCGCGTTCCGCCGGGAGAGCTTTGTATCCGCGCGTATCAACATTTGGCGGTCTCGCGTTCTCGCAATCTTGCAATCTCGACGCGTCCTGTTCGGCCTTTGCTCACCATAGTCCACCACGACTCCCAAGCATCACTAAACCCTACACCTCGCTTTGGAAGACGATCAGTGTGAAGACGGCTCCGATGGCGGATACTGTTTCCCCCCTCCTGCAAAGCGGCCAAGAAGAAACCGAACGAAACGATCAACTCCCATAATGAACGTTTTCGAATACGTACCCGTGCTGGCGGAAAAGCCATTCTGTCAGCGGAAACGCACACGAAGGACTCAAGATAGACTCAACACATTCTCTTCGTTAGATGAGGACGAAGTCGATCAATCGTCGATGCCAACGAAGAGACTCAAATCCAATGACGCACCACCACCTGATTCGAGGAAGACGAAGGTAGCCAAGGTCAAAGCTGGAATCAAGCCCAGCGTCAAGGATGGCAATGATGGAGAGCAGATTAAAGGACGACGTAGGGTTCTGTCACTCATCGACTCATCTGCAGCGGCTGTTGTGAGAGCGGCTGAGACGAGCTCGATACCTGAGTCAGGACCATCCTCGCAGGACAATAGCCCGCCAATCGGACCTGCAGGTGAGTCTGATCTCTAGGCTTCACGACGAGTACGACTTTCACTCTTGACACATTGGTCTTCCACCATAGGCCTGCACTCCGTTCTAACAACGGCCCCATCGACGGAAGCGCTCATCGCCAGCCAAGGAGATCTGACCCGGGTCTCGAACATGTTTCAGCAAGTGCGAAACGCCCTTTCCGACAACGGATACTGCGTGGAAATGGTGCTGTTGCTCGAGAAGCTATATGCCAACCAAGTCAATTTGAGGCAGTCGGATGCTAGGCTTGCAGCTGCGAGGGAGAGGAGTCTGGGACTTGAGCTGGAGCTAGCTTTGGCGCTACTGTAGACGACTACGAGTGCGAGTACTCTACTTGAGTCGTTGCCGTTTCGGATGCCGCTGGACGGCCTGTGTACATATAATGCGGAGATGCCAGTTGATGATCACGAGAGGTGGTATACTGAGCACGAGGGACCAGCAGGAAGCTGCCTGATCACTGAGGTAGTCGAGTATGTCAATCAGTTCGAGTACCACCGCTCATGCGCTCAGGACCAGGACCAACAGTCCTGCAGCCTGCTAATAGGCCAGGATGAGTCCCAGCTCAACTTTGTAATGACCGGTTAGGGGGCTCCTTATCGCCTAGCGAGATATCGTAATGATGACTGGAAGCCAGGGTAAAGTTTTGTAATGAGCTTATTACCCTGCGGCAAGGTCCGCATTTGGACAATCCGATCACACCCAGCTTGAGGTCGGCGGTAAAAACCCAAACTGCCTTTCATACTGCCTGCCATCTGCTGCCCTCTGACAAGTGCTCATACCAACCATAGCTCACGGCTCACGGAGGCTCACTGCTCGCTCTGGACCCGACAACTCTCACTTGATGAGCCATGACCGGTCGATGAACATGCCTGCACAGGGCGACGAGGATGACTGGGAGACGGTGAGTGGTGGAGAGCGGTGGTTTCAACCCTTGTTTGTGTAGGATGGACAGATGGGTTACGATCAGACTGGGGTATCGATGAGTAGGGTCATTGCTGACCCTGTCAGGCGGATATCTCGTCGTTTGCACCTCAACCCTCTCGCCCAACTGGACTCTCCGACGCTTTGGCCTCGAACTTTCTGAGACCGTCAGCACCGGCTTTCGTACCCACCCGACCTGGATCGGGGGTGCAACTCGCTCAGCCCGAGTCCGGGCAATTGGACGATGGCTCGAATATCAGGGGGCTGTATGAGCCGACGAAGGGATCCACTTTGAGAACAGGGGCTAGGTCGAGAGGCAACTCGTCTCGGACACACCAGTCGAGCTCAGCCGACGACGAGTGGTTCGGGGATAGGAGACCGGTTAGCAATCGACAGATATGGGATAGCGCGTGGGTAAAACAATATCGAGGTATAGCTAACTCCCGCAGGAACAACGCGGCACCACCCGTCATCATCGCTCCATCACCACTACACCCCTCTCTTCAGAGTGTGCCCCCCGGGCCCGTCATGAAGATCCTGAGACGGGACCCCACCGATGGGTCTGGCAAACGACCCAATAGCGCCTCGCAAGTGGACAACAAGCCGAAAACGCTGGAGGAGCGGGAAGAAGAGTATCGTCTTGCTCGAGAGCGAATATTTGGGCCGAGCTCTGGAGAGTCTGGTCTGGTGGACGAGTTGGGGGATATGGCGGGGTTGAAGCTGGATGACAGGTCGAAAAGTACCTCTGGGGGCGGTCACAAGCGGCAGCCAAAGAAGGCTGGGTCCAGTGGGAGAAATACGCCAATCTCGACCCAAGCTCCGACGACAAAGACAATCTCGGTCGAGGACTTTGACAAGTTCAAATTGGTTCCTAGTCAAGTGAAGACTTCTCGCTCTCCCGCGCCAGCGACGGCTCCGACCAGTAACGCGAGCGGAAGTACGGGATACAACAGGGCCTCATTGTCCACCCCGCCTGCGACCGCTAGGAATCCAGGCTCCAACTCGTCTGGCGCGGGCGTGCTCAGGCAGCCAAGAGGTCCTGGCGAAGGTGGATACGGAGGGTTTTCCGGCTTTGGAGCGGGTTCCACTGGTCAAGGATTCGGCCGATGAGCGCTCGAGTCGGTGTTGTATCTGTAGGCGAGGGCGGGTTAGAGGTTGATGAATCAAGTTCAATTTGACGAGCAGTGTTGAGACACTGTCCAGGCTCCTCTTCAATTCTGGACTGATGCATACTCGACGTCGCTATGTACAATACCCGCCGTACAAACTCTGCTGGGCGAATTCAGTGCCCGATTCGTACAACCAAACTCTGCAACTAATGCACGATATCCTCTGCAGTCTCGTTAGCAACGCTCTGAACACGATTGAGTTTTACCCACCCCATCCCCTGCCCTTGGTCTCGGCGACCATCTCATCCGTCATTGCCTTCTTGGAAAAGTACCCGCTCTGGATCTTGGCGTCAATCTCGACTCTGCTATCCGCCGGGATGAGCTCTTCGGGGATTTCATATCGGTTCTGCGGGCGTCAGCAATAGCGAGCGAAACAAGAACCCACCTGAACGGTGATGCCGCTCTTGATGATCGCGTCGTACTTGAGGTTGCTCATGCTGATCAAGTTTGTAATGTGTTTGATGCCCAAAAAGTGCAGAATGTCCGGCATGAGCGCCTGATGTCGAGCGTCTTTGACTCCAGCGACCATGGCCGTGTTGTTAAAGTACTCGGCGGCACTGTCCCCGCCTCGCTTTCGACGGTTGTAGACCATGTACTTGACCACCTCGCCCAGCGCTCTTCCTTCTTTCTAATGGGGGGTTAGCGCAGTATCAGGGATAATTGGCTGACTTGCCTGGAAGTAGATGATGACTCCGACACCACCCCGTTGAGCACACTTGATAGCCTCGGAAATGCCAAAGATGAGGTATGGGCGACAGGTGCAAATGTCCGATCCGAACACGTCGGATCCAGAGCACGAGTCGTGCGGCCTGCATGTGATTTCGGTGTTTGGGTCCGACAGCTTGGCCGGGTCGCCCATGATGTACACGGTCATTCCGCCAATGGGCGGGAGGAAGATTTTGATATCGGGTCGGGTGAGCAGTTCGGGGTACATTCCACCAGTGTCCTCGAACAGGGCTCTTCGGAGGGTGGATTCCTCGATTTCGAGGCGTTCGGCCACACCGGGGAGATACCATACGGGGTCGACGGCGGCCTTGAATGTGTTGACCTCGATGCCCTGGTCGACGCCGGGGAAGGCGGCGAGGTGGGGTGACTTGATGATAATCTCCCCGTCGACTGGGAATTCACCCTTGCGAGCGAGCTCGTCCAGCTCTTCGATCTTGATGTGGGCTTTGGTCTGGGAGATGGTGGGGCGGACGTCGAGGCCTTCTGCGTATTCCTATCGTCAGCGGACAGTTGGATGAATTGGGCCCACCTTTTGCCAGATCTCCTGAGACATTGCTCCCCAGGGGTCAAACGAGACAATCTTCCAGTCCTTCTTGTTCCCCTCCTCGCCATTGCCGCTGCCGTCGCCAAACCATCCTGGTTGAGGGGGGAGTGTGAACGGGGGCTGGGGTCAGCAGTGATTCTCCGAAGCAGACATACATGTGTGTTGGTGAGGTCTGGCCTCCAGTCCGGTCGGAGTTGACCCATGGCAATGCTGAGAGCCCTGTAGACAGAGTATGACCCGGCGTGCGCTCCGATCGAGTTTCGGATAGGCAAGTTGGATTTGATTCGGGAGCAGACGACAGGGCCTCGGTCCCTTCCAGTGGCTATAGGGTTAGCTGAGCAGTTGCAGGAGGGACTCACGACCTGCGCCCCAGTTGACTGGGATGGGGTGGATGCCAGCTTGTCCGGGATAGGCTACAGGGTCAGTACGATCCAGACGGTATAGACCTACTGGTGAGCACCACTCTGGATGGGTACAACCCTTCCTTCTTCTCTTTATCCTTGGGTGTCGCGCTGCTAGGCGGTGTCAAGGCTCCTGGGGCGCCTCCGCCGGCTTGAGCGCCTGCTAGGCTGAGATTGCCATATGGGGTGTTGCCTCCGCTCGGCGACGTGCTCGTGATCCCGTTGAGACCCGCCGACGCGTTCTGCAACGCCGTCATGGATCCCTGGCGGCCCAAGCGCAGCGCTTCGACTCCGCCGCCAGAGCGGGGTGAGCCCCACGACGAGCCAAATACGGGCGAGGCTGGTCCACAGGGGATATTGTCGAGGCCGGAGACGATGGGAGAGGGAGGGACGGACGAGTTGATGCCCCCGCCAGCGAGAGCATTGGGTCGAGAGGCGGTCAGGGCGGAGAGGGAGGATGTTTTGGGTGAGCCTTGGGAGAGTGCGTCCACCTGACGATGTCAGTGAGGCGGAGAAGAGCTGGACGTACCTTCTCGGACAGCTTGGCCTGGTTGTCGCCCAGCTTTTGCAGCAGCTGCAGGATCTGCTGTAGCTCTGGCGTCGACATGGCGGTAGCGCGGGGTAATGCTTTATACTAGTTGGAACAGTACGTTAGCTAACCCTAGAGTATACCAACGAGGTGAGCGTTGTCAACATCACTCCGTCTCTCGTCGCTGCTTCTTATCTCGTCGCCGTCGCTAAGCTCGCCCTCGCCGGTCCGGTTGCATCGGGTCGGCGATCCCCGACGCGCATAGCGGGTAGGTCTGGTGGCGGTTGGCGGATATAAGCGCTGTTATATCCGCCACATTGGGAATACACCCGTTGTATGGCACGGGATTATCTCATAACGCCGACGCCTGGGCCAGGACTTTTTTGTTGAACGCCAGGCAGTGATGGCGTTGAAGACGATAGCGACGGGCTAACTTACACCAACACCAACTAATCACCAAGGCAAGATGACATCCATGGCAGCTGCATTGGCGGCTTCGCTTCCAGCACCGGCGGCCGCTCGACCAACTCAGAGCATAAGCGCGGCGCCAAAGTCGACACAGGTGCCACAAAGGATGGAGGGAGTGGTGGATGTGGAAGCGGCCAGAGAGGTGGAGAGCGTGCAGCTGAACTCGCTGGTGAGTAAGGGGTTTGAGCAGGGCGTGGATAGTGGGATGTTGGGACAAGAGGGGAGATGCTAGAGTGGTGGGATGAAGAAAGAGGATCGGCAAGCAGAGAAATGAGGATTGTAGAGGCATCGGACAAGGGATTGCCTCCCGTACTAACCAACGCGCCAGGTCGTGCTCAAGATCCTCAAACACTCTACCGACACATTACCCCCTCCCAACCCGCAGACCTCGTTCCAGGCGGACCGAAACCCGCCACCCTATACCGAGCTCGGCTCGCATCCAGACGCCCTCGGCGTCCTGCTCGGCTTGGACCTGGACGGTGTGCTAGAAGTCGAGGACTCGTTTGCCCTCCCCGCCGGCGAGACGTCTCTAGGTGGTGAGCAACTAGTATTTGCTATCTCGCTGACCCGGTAGCCAACTCGTACTCTGCCAAACTCCTACAACACCTGCGCGAGGTCCAAACGCCAGATTCCCAAGTGGGAATCTACCTATCGACGCACAACGGAGGTTTCGCCACGCGCGTGGCCATTGAACTGCTGGCGGCAGTGGAAAAAGTCACTGGAAGGGGTAAAGCCATTCTGGTCGTCCACGACATTTCCAGGTCGATCGGTGGGGATCTGAGCATAAAGGCGTATAGAATGTCCGAGGGAGCGAGAGAGGCTACGCGAAGGGGGAAATGGGATTCGTTGACGTTGAACGAGAACAAGGTGACTGCGGCGACATTACTATCGACACTACCCGTGACCGTATCTTCGCCATCGCTCCTCAACGCCCTGCTATCGGCATTGACCACGCCCGCCGAGTCGTCATCGTCAAAGAGCTTTTCCTCTACGCTAGAATCCAACGTCATCCTCCCACCGACATTTGCACCGCTGCAAAACCCAACCGACACCTCCCTCCCGGCCTACCTCTCCTCGACGCTCGACTCGCTCTTGCTCCACAACCACGAGACGAACAATGTCGCCTTTTTGCAGAGACAGATTGCGAGGGAAAAGACAAAGCACGATTCTTTGGTAAGGGAAAGGGAGGAGGAGAATGTCAGGAGGAAGAAGGCGGGCATGGGCGAGCTGCCGCTGATAGGAGAGTTCAAGGGCGCGGCAAAGGATCCCAACAGGCTCGAGCTGGTGTGTCTTACCGGACAGGTGGATAGTTTGGCAAAGAACATGGGTGCAGAGGCCGCCAAGGGTTTGGTCAGGGCTTACCTCTAGGCGGTAGTTTGTATTGACCGCAGGCAGATGCATGCGTACACAGGTTGCCAAGGTGCACCCTTATCGGGAATGGCTACTGACTCGCACATCTCCTGATCAAACGTGGAATTTCGCACCCGAGAGTGGAATGGCTCAGCCAAAGATCGCACGACTGTATGCATCGCTACTAGACGAGTCTGCGACTGATTACAACTCGCTACGCTCGTGACTCGCTACGCTCGTCACGCGTCACGCCTTGCCAAAGCTCCCCGTCCAGAACGGACTCGGCAACTCGCCCACAAAGTCCCCCATCGGCCTCTCAATCACACACATTTCTCCCTCCCCGAACCAATCGACGCCGACGACCCCTCTAAACTTGTCACTGACAATCTTGTAAAACTCGGGATCTCTCGCGCTTGATTGTTCCGACGTGGGGGTGTATGTCGGCGTTGGCAACCGGTCCGACGAGCCACTCTGTGACACGAGCTCGAGCGCTTCTCTTGCTTCCCTTGCCCGCTTCTTCCTCACCGATCGACTCAGCCCGTCCCCGGCGAGCTCTAGATCCTCCTTGAGCAGTGGTGGCGCGCCCATGGACCTTGCCAGAGCTGCATTGCCCTTTTTCCCAGCGAGGCGGCCAATGAGCTCGAGGTCGAGTCGTGCGGTGCAGATCCAGTCGTGTGACCAAATGACGAGCTTGGCCGATTTGGCAGAGTGCCTGGTTGGCTCGAATGTGATTGACTGGGCTGGGGTGTAGCATTCCCTCAGGGCTTTGTTGAGGGTTGAGAGCTGGGGTGTTGGAGGCAGGAGACGTCGGTGTTCAATGTGGTAGAACATGACGGATCCGGTGGGCGTGGCCAGGGTGAGCAGGGCCGGATGCGAGGGTGGAAAGGTCAAGGCGCATGGCGCAGTGGGCAGTGTGGGTAGTTTTCCAGACGGCTACAAGTTAGCAACTGTTAAGCAGTGGGGACTCACCCTCAGAGTGTCCAAGTTCCACACTTCGACCCTGCCTTTGAGATCGGAAAATGCCAACCACTGGCCGTCGTCACTCGCCGCCATGCAGCTGATCCATTCGCCGGCGTGGGCCGAGGCAATCTCCCCGATATCCTCCAGCTCCTCGGGGGCGTCCATCTCGACGTCGTCGTCGACGGGAGGTCGCTGTTTCGCCGATTTCCTAAGCTTCTTCCTCGGCTTGACGATCGCCCGGCCTTCATCGCTGAGCTCGGTCAGCTCGCGCCGGAGACACGAAGCGATCTTGACGTCCTCGGCCGTCTTGGGAAGCTCTGCAATGACCACCTGGAGCGAGTGGGAGAGACCGAGTATGAGCCGGGCCGAGTCTGGCGTGAAGAGGAGGGAGGATGCGCCAGTGCCCGTGGATCCGAGCTCGAGGTGGGCGAGGAGCGGCGAGGAGAGGAGTGCGGGGAGGAACGTCCGAAGGCGTGTTGGCTTGACTAGGCCGGATGGCTATTTGTCAGCGCTGTATTGAGCTATGACTCACCGTTGGGGAGAGGTGGAACAGTTTCGTCTCGTACAGATCCGATACGGCGAGCCATTGTCCGTCGTTGGAAATGGCAGTGGTGACCAGATTCGTGCGCAGCTAGAGGTCAGCAACGGATGTGAGATGCTTGACCCACCCTGAGATCCATATCGAGGAGCTTCTCCCAACCGGCCTCATCATCCAGTACCCTCCAAATACCCACACTGCGCTCTTTTCTCGCAACCACCAGTCTCCCCATTCTCGAGACACTGGTATAGCTCGTACCCCGGCCTCCGCGCCAGTACGACATCTTCCTCGGAAACGACTCGTCGAACAGCACCCTCGAAGCACCCCTATCCTTCTTCGCCAGGGGATTCACCCTGTCCTTGTCCGCGATCAACACGTCCGAGGCGGTCGACGCCGGGGTGAGCGTGAGTGACATGTCCCACCCGCCCGAGGCGAGCGTGGGGACAATGTATGGGTCGGCAATGACGTGTGGGGTGTAGGGCGGGAAGATGGACAATGCCCTGACGTCGTGGGAGTGGATCCGCTTGGTCGAGGAGAGGATCCACCTCGAAGCGACCGAGGTGAACTGGCACACGCGCTGATCCGGTCCAGAAGTGTACACCGATCGACCAGACTGTCGTCAGCTATGCTATGAGCTTGGGACTCACCGGACCAATGACCAAACACATGCCATCCGCTTTGTGCGCTTGGAACGACTGTTTCTGAGCCATGCTCGCGCCGTCCCAAAACGTGACGCTGCCGAGCGAGTCGGAAGTGACAATCGTGTGGTCACTGAAGTCAGTAGTGTCGATCGGGTTTTACTCACGGCAAGACACCGACGCCCCAGACGATTGTACCCTTTTGATTTCCCGGCTTCTTGTTCAAACCTTTCTTTTGAACCTTTTCCACCACTGCTCTGCTCTTCAGCGTCACCCTCCCGAGGCCCCTGGACCCGTCGCTGGGGCTGGGTAGGTCCCATTTTCGGAACGAACTGTCCGAGTTGCCAGTGACAAGGTAGCTATCCCTCCACTCGTCCTCGCCGTCGCTGGTGACGAGTTTGGGCGGTCCCCAGGCGATGGACACTGTTCTGCAGCGGGACGGCAGGGCGTCGGATCGGAACAGGTGCGGAGGGGGCGGTTCCAACGGGCCTTGAGGGATGGAGAGGAAGGAGAGGGTGGGCGAGGTGGTGGAGAGGCAGAGCAGGGTGTGAGTCGGGGAGACGGATAGTGACCAGAGAGGGGAAGCGGGGATAGGTGTAGTGTGCTGTCATCAGCGGTGTACATCGGTTGTGACGTACCAGTATCCTGCCCGTTTTCAAACACCTCTCCACGAGTTCTGTCGAGTCGGACCCCGCGGTGAACAGCCGCAGATCAGCCACCTTTGGCACGGCATACCCCTTGGTGTGAAAGTTTCCGGCGTCACGGATCACCAGCGCCATGAGCGATATCGTCGGGTGGGTCAGTGTCGGCGGTAACACCTGCCTAATTAGCTCTCATCTGGGTGCTTGACGCACCTTGTCCAAGACCCAATTGCCGACCCCGCTCTCCTCGTCCTCTCTCTCCCACTGCCATATCTCCACCTCTCCATTCTCCCTCGCGAGTATGACTGCGCCGAATTCCTCTCTGTCGTCCCTCTTCTTGCCCTTTGACCGGCTCGGGGGCAGGGGAAGCGGGGCGAAGGACAACGCGGTGATTGGCGACGGGGTGTGCTCGAGGAACCGGCACCGGTGCAGCTGCACCGAGGAGGGTTGTGATACTGGCATCCTGGTCGTTGGTGTTCTTAATCTTTGAGCAAGTAGATGTAGAGAGAGTTCATAGGGAAGAGGTGATACGTCGGAAATTTTAAGGTGCATTCGAGTTTTACGTAATCCGCGTCAGAGATGATGTACTCGAGCTTTACGATCGCAACAACGCTGTTATCACCGTTCATCACACCATGGCACCGCTCATCGACGTACCGGACGAGGAGGGTCTGCCCACCACCCTCTCGCCCTCGCTACTCCTCCTCGTACTCGACATCCACCCGCTCTCATGGTCGATCCTCGCCGAGGGGGAGTCACCGCTCCCCGTGGACCAATTCGTCAATACCCTAATGGTGTTTCTCAATGCGCATCTGTGTGCGCGCTGGGGCAACGACATTGTGATCTACGGCGCCTCTGCAGGGAGATCGTAAGTGACCTCGAGGGGTGTGGCTGACGGCGAGAAAACTGCTGTATCCGATACAAGGGGGTCCAGAGTTGGGGCCCAGTGCGAACATGTATCACCCGTTCAAACTCCTCGACAAGCGGTTCGAGAGTGGCCTCAAGGCGATGGTCCAGGAGGAGCAGGAGAGGTTTGAGGATGAGGAGGATGCTGGGCGGCTTAATGGTGGGTGTCAAGTGGGGACGATAGCTGATCAGGGTAGAGCAACCTGCTATCGTATCGGCATTGACAAAGGCGCTCTGCTGTGAGTCCGAGCCTATCATCTGTGCACGCATGTACGAGTCCCTCTCTGGGATACATCCCGCTTTCGCTATCACTTTTGTATCCCACTTTCCCTACCACTTCTATATCCCGCTTTCGCTACCACTTCCACTCACATACCGACCCCGCTCCCACTCTCACGCCATCCCGCTGACACCTCGCAGACATAAACCGGATCACGCCGCAAAACGCCCCGGCGACAGACGACGCCTCTGCTGCAACAGCCCCAGACCGCCTCGCTCCGAGGATCATGGTCATCAACGCGACCCCATCATCCACCTCGATCAACGAGAACGCCAATGCCAATACCATTGCAAAACCCCCTGCGAAGGGCGGCGGCGAGATGCGGGGTGGTTATGTCGGTTTGATGAACTGTGTCTTTGCAGCTCAGAAAGCGGTACGTCATGTTTTTCGGCCCCGCTGACTCTGCAGAAAGTGCCCATAGACGTCCTCACGCTGCCCCCCTTGAGTGGGGGCACTGGCGCGCCAATCTTCCTCCAGCAAGCGGCGTACCTCACAGAAGGGGTGTACTGGCGCTGGAACGGTAAAGGCGGGTTATTGCAGTATCTCCACGTACGTCCGCCCATCTCGGTCTGTGCTTATTGTAGGGGATATACCTCCCACCTCCGGCGCTTCGCCAGAGACCGTTCGCCGTCCCGCCTCAGGACGCAGTCGATTTCCGGGCCGTGTGTTTCTGTCATCAGGATGTCGTCGATGTGGGCTTTGTGTGTAGCGTTTGCCTGAGCAGTGAGTCGACTGGGAATGTCTGGTGCTGAATTGCTAGTCTTTTGCAAGCCGCTGCCCGTGTGTCAGATGTGCAAGTGAGTCTAGGAGGTTAGACCGTGCTGACTCGATAGGACCAAGTTTCCGCACAAAATCCTGCCTACGCTCAAAGCACATGCGGCGGATATCACCCCGATCCCGGTGCCGCAGACGATCGTACAGTCCAAAAAGTGATCATCGGCTTGAACCCAGCAACGAGGTCATCCAACAACACGCTATTCGGAGGGGTTCTCCCGAGTCGACGTCGAGCTGCTGAAATGGATACGTTCATTCGATTTGTGGTGAGTCGTCTACACACAGAGCTGCTCTCTTACGACCATTTCCCAGCGCTTGATCATGGGCTTGTCATCCCTGTCACGGGAACTCTCTGTGGGCGGCAGGATGGAACGGCGGAGATGACGCTCAAAGGTCTGGCTTGGTCATGGCGGATGCATATATCACCATCGTCTGCTCTATGAGCATCTGTACGCTTCTTGTACGCAATGATTGACATGTACGCATCACTCTCCAAGTCGGCTCGTCTGAAGCATGAAGTTGTCCAAGGAGTCACCGCTCTAGCATCCATCTGCGACCATCTTGTGTTGGGGAGTGCTCCTGAGCATGCATTGGTTGCCGAATCTGGATCTGGCAAACGCTGCAAGGTGACAAGTCAGCTCTTGGCATACAATGTCAATCGTTGGACTCACGGACTAGTACTGGCTGGGTGAGAGAGTCGAGCCACTGGCTCGGGTCCTATGCGCAATCTAGAATGGTCAGCTGGCTGCCATAATCCACTCGACTCACCTTGCACAGTCCAACAGGTTCTCGATGATATAGGTCAGGTCGTCAGTCAGCCACAGCTGGGTTGGTATCCGCTTGGGACGACTCCTTGGTGGTGGGACTGAGGACAAGCTATTCAGTTGCTGATCGGGACCTGTTCGTAGCCGAGTTAGCCATGCTACCGATCACTGGCAAGGTCAAACTCACCTCCATTACTCTGCATCGAGTCAACGTCGTTGTGATGGCCAATCATGCTCTCTACACCACGAGGACACAACCAATACCACCGCCACGCCATCTCCATCTCTCACCTTGCTCTCACGGGGTTTCAAGATGCCACACGGCGTTTGCGTCGGACACGGATTCGTGGCGCCACACCGCGCAGTGGGGCAGGTGACTGTAGGTGACAAACATTGATGGTCGTCATTTGGCAGATCAGGGCAGACCAACAGGGAACGACGCGCGGTGGTCAAAGCGCTACCCTGCGCTACCATCCTTTGAGGTCCTTTGGCACTGGGCTCAGGGTTTCACTGGGAAAGCTTATCGGCAGGCGGTGCTGGCCATCGAGATCGGGCTATACCTTCAGTCCACAGACGGCCGCTACATGCTGCTGCTTGCTGCTTCATGCACGACCAAAGTGGATGATGAACATGTCAGGCTGTTGCCGCATGAGATATGAGATCTGGCGATCGCTCATGTTTCGGAGCTGCAAACTGAAACTCTATCGGCCGCGGGAGGGCGCGGGAAGGCGCGGGATCATGCGGCTGGGGAGGGCTGGGGATTATTTCGAATAAATGCAGCGAATTTGCTTCCGTTGAACGGCCAGATCGTTCCCACATCGCATCGCATCGCAGAGTAGGCAGCCCTAGGCAGCCCTTCGGCATCGGGTTTGACAGGGTGGTCACAGCGTCCATTCACCGCACAAACAACACCTGATGGTCCACGAGGCAGGATGTCGCGCTTCTGGAGGGTCAAAGTGAGTGCGTTGAAGCAGAAGCGTTGGGTACTGACCGCTCGTCGCAGCCATCTCACGGTGAGATGCCAACACAATCCGGCGGTTGAATGCAGAGCCAATCTCTTTTGACTCGTCGTGACGAATGGAGATGTCAAGGGATACAGAGCCACGAGCCCATTGTCGGGGGCGTCGACCATATAGGTCGAGGCCTCGGCTTACAATGAGGTCTCTGCGGTCTCAAATCCAAGGCTGTCCGACACGACTCTGTAAGTCTTGATACGCTGTCTAGCACGCTGACGACAGAGCGCAGCATCCACTCGCTGCCATGAGCTAAGAGGTATGTTCCTAGTGTACGCCTACCCAGCTGACTCTCGTCGTCGCAGAGAGTCCAACAACCGCCCAACGCCAGAGACGCCTGATCGAGAGGAGTGAGTCTACCCTTTACATCAAGCGGTATGCTGACCTCTTACTAGATCTACCTAACTCTACGTACCGACGCGACTAGAAGGGGGGAGCTATGCTCGTTGGTGCACCGATTATGAATATGTTCAGGGTTGCTCTTTTATATGGCTCCGCCTGTACAACCTCACTATCATCACCTGTACACCTACCATCCATGCCCAACCACGCTAGCTAGGTCACGGTTTCGGTGCAGCGGCCAGGCCTTTCATCTCAGCTATACCAGTCCCACCATCAGCGGTGTGAGCACCCAGCGTCGTAGTGGCCGTCACCCAGGTCGTACCTGGGCACTAGCGTCATCGACCATCGGATCTGGACCTAGGTATAAACTTTTGGTGGCGTCAGGGGGGTTAATTGCATCAGTTTGAGGATGGAAGGTGGTGGCCTTCAGGGTCGCCGTCCAGGCCCCGAACATGGAACGGAGAGGATAGTGGAGGGTGTCCGGAGGAGAGCTTTGGTGGGATGAGAATCTATGCAGGATGGTCAACTTCGTCCTCCTCGACTCGAATCACTCTTCAGCGATCCGTATCAAACTCCACACTCCTCTACAACATCAATCCCTCACTTCACCTCAAACCACCACCACCACCAACCCCACCGCCGCCAGCTGGACTACAGAAACGCAGTCACAGAGAGAGGACGTCCATCAGTGAGTTCAGATCCGTCCTTCCAGTCGAGCTCGAGCCCCTCCCTATACCCTCCCTTCTTCATCCATCCAGGCCGATTGAGAGCGATACACGTCCGATCCTTCTCATACCCATCTGCAATCATCCCGCCAATTGCTGTCGAGTCTTGAGAGCGCGAAGATGGCGCTTCTCCACCTCCCCTCCCTCCCAATTCCACTCTACCACCCTCCTACCCTGTGCCATCGTCCTCGCTGTATCTCGTGCTACAAGCCCAATCCACGCCACACACTGCCATCAGTATCTACCCAGCGTCCTCCCCGTCCGTTTGATACCCTCGGGTCGAGCGTGGGATGCATACTCCGGTCTCGGGAGAGAAGGAAGGTTTTGCTCTAATGACCTTTCTTCTTGGCCCGCTTCGAAGGCATCTTCTCTTGATCCTGCTTCTAGGTTGTGCTCTCTCTCCCTCCCATCGTCTTCGCCTGGTCCTTGTCGACGCGTCCATACCCCTGATGTGGTTGTGGGATGCCGGCTTTGCCGTCATTCCCATCATTCCATCGAGGGTGGAAGACGGTCCGCCAGTCACCTTGATCCTGCTTTTAGACTGTGCTCGCTCTCACTCTCACCCTCCCCTCACGGTCCATCGGCTCTCCTATACCCCTGGTGTGCTCATGGAGTCGCCTTTGGCGACGTCTTGACATACCACCGAGGTTGGATACGGCTCGATCGGCAATACCCCATCTCCCTCCTTCAGGTCGTGCTCGCTCTCACTCTCCCCTCATGGTTCACTGGCGCTCCCATCTTTGGTTCGATCGGCGATACCCCATCTCCCTCCTTCAGGTCGTGCTCGCTCTCACTCGCATCCTCCCCTCACCGTCATCGGCCCTCCTACACCCCTGGTGTGCTCGTGGAGTCGCCTTTGGCGACATCTTGACATACCACCGAGGTTGGATACGGCTCGATTGGCGATACCCCATCTCCCCTAGGTCGTGCTTGCTCTCACTCGCACCCTCCCCTCATGGTCCATCGGCCCTCCTATGCCCCTGGTGTGATTGTGGAATGTCGACTTTGCCGTCACTTTTACCATCCCATTGACAGTGGGACAACCCGCTAGTCAGCTCTATCCTCCTTCTCATGCTCTTTCTCCCCATCCTCTGCTGCTGGTTATTCCTGATGTCACTGTGGATGCTTGCACCTCTACCTTGCTCCTAGCTCCTCGATCAACCTCCTTATGCTCTGCTGCATCCTATGCGAATCATCCGATCCATACATCCGCCTCTGACGCGTCTGCCCTGATGTATTTCACCTGTTGCTGCCAGTGCTAACTAGACAGCTACAATGAGCCCTATTATCGACTTAACTGGCTCGGACTGTGACTCGGATTTTTACGAGGAGCTGTACTCTGAGGACGTGGATGAAACGCCAGAGGAGGTTCATCACGCCACACTGGCCGATAACATCCAAGCCCTTGGAGGTGAGTCGTATCCGATGTATACGTGCTGATCAAGTCGTAGATCTTGATCATCACGGTCTTGGGATTCGTGAGTGTAATCTACAATGTCTTTCGCTGACCTTTGCTAGTCCTGCTTGGCGCCGAACTGTTGGAAAGCTTTATGCAGTTTCTCATTGCTGGCGGCATCGACGAGACGGAGGCAAGGCGTTGGCTCAGAAGAGTTACGCGAAAACGCGTCGACAATGCTGCTCTAGTGAGGGAATCAGCTAGGACCGAGGCTCGAAAGGAGCGCTACAAGGAGATCTTTGCCGGAGTGCCGTGGCCTGGAAATGTTGCGTGAGTGATCAGTCATAATCATGGGTCTGACAAGCATAGTCCGACTGGCTGTGTCGATGCTCCGGTGGGCGGGATCCTATTTTTTGCCCCCTCTCACCCCGGGGCAGAAGTGATCACCGCCCACCGACATACCACTCGGCAGATCTTGCTCCGCCTCGGCAACAACGGTGCCATTGATACCAGCAAGGTAGGTGTCAGCGATGGGACCGCTTGCTGATGCTAGATGTGGTTCCGGGATGTGTTTGAAGTCAAGGTCCCTAAGGTGGATCATAATCGGTTGCCTCAGTTTGTCAGCCTCAGCTCCGGCAAGCAATTCCACCGGCTCAACCTCGGCAAAGCGGGGATATCCGCTGGTCAAGCCGGTATTGAGTCAATGGCCAGGGACATCCTTCGACGCGCTGGTGTAGCAAGCTACACCACCGTCGAAGGAGAGTTTGCGGGGCGAGTGGTCCATGACGTTCTTGAGCAGCAGCTTGACACCAGGAGGTATCGTCTCCACCACCTAGAGATCAGTATCGACCTGCCAGGATCAACAAGCCGGGGGATCCCCCCGTCAGCGCCTACCGCCTCTGTGGTGAGTGCTTGTTGAGATGACACTTGCTGAATTGTTAGATTGTCGTGACTAGTCGAGAGGAAGGTCGAGTCCTTGGCATTTTTTATTTTACCGCTCACGGCAGCATCTCGAGGTACTCTGGGGAACCCTCCAATGAGCTATTGTACCACTGTCTCCATTTAGTGAGTCTCTCCTCGTCTTCTTCACCCGCGGACACTGACAGCTGTATAGGACCAGTCCAAGAATCTGTTGGCTGCTTTGGCAGGTATCGATGTCGACCCAGGTGAGTATCTAGACCATTGCTCTTGAGCTAATAGTCAGAATTTGGCCGTTTACATGCCATGGATGCCCTCCCTCCCCTCCTTGGAACAGAGGTCAAGCGAAAGTCTGGGGCAAAAAGAATCCATCGGCTTCGACGTCTATGCGGGATACGCACAGTGGAGGTGAAGCGAAGGAGAGTCCAGGCAGACTATGCTGTGACTTTCTCTGACCTCCCCGAGCTGCTGAGATCCTATGTGAGGACACTGGGCATAGAGGTCAAGCCGGAGGATATCACTCCTCAACATCCAACTTGGCTTGCTGTTGTTCTCTCGCGCAACGCGACCAGAATATGGTATTCCTTGTCGGACGAGAAACGTACCGCCCACGGCGCTTTGACAAAGGCACGGAGTGAGTGCAATGACACTGTACAAGGGTCAAGCGCTGACCAAGGGGTTTGTTTGCTGCTGTAGTGCAAGACATGCCGGAGTCTAGCAAGAAGAGTATGCACGAGGGTTGGGCCAGGGCCATGAGTGAGTTTCCCAGTCCATTGGGAGAGACAGGTCTTGGCTAATCTGGAGATTGTGCAGTTGCCATCGAGGCCAGGTCGACCGAGCAGAAGAAGGAGGACAAGGAGAAGATGATTGCGACTAGAAAACGCAAATACGATGAGAAGTTGCAGCTGTGGCACGAGGAAGGGGAGAACGGTGAGTGCCTCCTTGGTGATGGCACTGTTTGGCACTGTTCTGATGCGCAGTAGGGGAAAGGCCAAAGATGCGAATTGCTTCGACACTTGTCCACGGCTTTCATGTGACATTCAAGATCCACCAAGTCGACGGGGAGTATGCATACGGACCAATGAGGCGCACTCCGGGGGTTACAGAGGTCACAGTGTCAGACCTGGGGCAGACTGTCACCGACGAGCGAGGCAGAAGATTGAGGGGTAGGTCCACAATGGGATTCATACGCTGACAGGTTTAGGATACCTCTCAGGGGGTAGAGGCGAAAACGCCGAGTCAACACTCCTCTTCTTCCACAAGGGTCAGTGATACCAGGCAGTCTTGTGGTCCGTGAATGCTGCTGACATCACTGCGACTCTAGCGCGCCAGGAAGTGTATGTCCGTAGAGGTACCATCAACCGACACGGTGTCATCCGCATCGCTTCTTCTACAACACCTTGCGTCGATTGTGGAAGGAAAGCCCTCGAACCATGCCGTTGTGCTGAACCTGTATTCAAGCACAATGGCCTGTTTGTGTGCAAGTCAGGGCGAAGGGATGTCATGGTGTTTGGTCCTCGTAAGCACGACTTAGTTATTGATCAGATGGATAAGAGGGTTGTGAATATGTAGCCTCTTCTACTATGCACTTTCTTTCATACACTTGTCTGTCTGATCACTATAGATGGACTGTTCCGACTTGTCACATCCTGGAGACACCTTGCCCTGCAAGGTGGCCCGTTGTGTCAGAAGGTCAGATGTCCTTACCCAAACGTCCTTGCTTGGTTTGTTGACTTGTAGGAAAGCCAGGGCTTTGCCCGGGGTTCATCCAGCCCGGCTCCAACCTCCATCATTGCTCTTGAGAACAGTTGGGGCAAACACATACATGTCATAACAGGTCATAACTCATACTGCATGATGGTGTCTCCCTATGTCTCCCCTCCTTGAACTGGGCACATGCCCAAAAACTGTATGATACCCAAGTCGGCTGACCTCACAATGTGTTACGACTCGTTCCCGAGGAAACCTCTAACTCGGTGACGAGTGGACGGCGACGGTCGTAAGAGCAAGCTTGGGTGGTATCAGATGGATACCACCTATGAACTGGTGAACTTGATCGAGCAAAGCTTAGGCAAGGATAGAGTAGTCGACTGAAGAGAGCTCGGAAGGATCTGAGGAGCGAGCTTTGGGGAGAGTAGGTTTCGAGAGTGTAACTATTGATATCTAGATCCTTGGAAGAAGGACCTAACTCATACTATGAAATATCTGCTTATATAGACGTCGAGGGCATGGTCGAGGGCAGCCATGCCCTCGACTGAAAACTCTACAATGGAGGGATCGCGCAATCCCTCTCCGTCTCGCTCTTCCTTGCTTTGATGCTCACTCTTCCTTGCTTTGATCGACCGATGTCTATTCTTGGACGGTGAAGGGGCAGAGCTCAGCTCGTAGACCATTCCGTCAATCCCTCTCCGTGCCAAGGTATCCCTTGCTTTGATCCGCCGATGAATGAGTGCTGGGGTCTCGAGTGTCCTCCGCTGATGTCCGAGTATGGGGCTTGAGTATGCGCCGTTGATGTCCGGGTATGGGGTGATGAGTAGTACAGGACCAGCTCGTCACACTTCACCTCCAGCACATGCTCCATCTCCTAGTCGCCAGATGGCTGCTCCTATCTAGTCCATGTATCCTCATGTTGGTTCACGACAAAGATGGGCACTGAATACTACTAATGTGGACTGCCGGACTACTGCCGGGCCCATTCATCCACCTTCCTTCACCAGCCTCCACCCTCCTCCAAGTCCACCCTCCGTCAGCTGTCATCCAGGCACTATACTATCCAGGCACCTCAGGTCCGAAGATCCCGGGTTGGTCATGTTCGGACCTGTTTGGGCAGGTTTGGGCTGATAGCTGTTGGTACCCCGGCGTATCACAATCGACGAAACATCAATTGAGTCGCTCCAATTCAATACATGGAGGAGAGGGCCAAAGGCAACGACTATATCCATAGAGCTAGGGAAGGCTATTAGTGTACGAGTATAGCTTCAAGCTTGAGAGGAGTCTTGAGACAGGTCGGCAATACCGATGAACGCCGATGATGGCAAGACTCTCGCACTAGGAGATATGTGAGAGTCTGGACGGGGGCTAGGAGGGGAGAATCAGACGCTGGGAGGGTCCAAGCAAGGAGCATTTGCCGAGTTCCGGGTTTCATGCAGCATTGCTTTTCCCACTGTGTTTTTATCGCAGCTGCTTGCGCCGCGAATTGCGAGCTTGAGCACAAGCCTCCAGGGGTTCCGAATCAAGCCGACGTCTCTATACAAAGACTCCGACGGGGTCACCCCCTTCGGTCCTGCCTTGTAAAGCTGCGTGGATGGGGATTAGATGATTGGAATATTCATTGAGTCACTCGGTAACCTCAGGCTCAGGTGGCCTGTGGCGCTTCGGGTGGCAAATTGTGGACAGGTAGCATCTTTATTCTTGTTCATGCCATTTCGAAGTTGAAATACCACGCCTTTCGCCCACGGAATGCCGGACCTCAGACTCAGAGGGTGCCGACACACACTGACAAAACTACTCTTGGGTGAGAGCAGAGTGATTTCAAGTTCCACTCCTAGACTAAAACTCACTTCTGTCTCCCAAATCCAGAGAGTTCGTTGGCCGGCTGAGCAGACTGTGTGGGGTCTGGGAGCTCGGAGTAGCACAGTGGAACATCAAGGTAGCACAGTGGCAGTGCATCGGGCTCATATTACGTAATCAATTCTGATGCTGTGACCCGGGGGTCGCTAGATCGAAACTAGCCCTTGATACATTTGTTTTTGGATTCTGGTCTCAAACATTTTTGCTGCGAACTGCTTCGTTCCTTTTGCATCACTGTCCAGATCACCTATGCAGCGGACATGCATACTCCTCGCCCACCCATAGAGTAGGCCTCTCAAGTAGACGGGTGCATAGGCGATGAAAGCCAGGAAGCCGGATGGTATGCGGCTCGATCGACCAAGTGGCGAACTCGGCCACGCCGGTTGCCGCCACTTTTGGCGATTCGGTCGATCTCAACTTCCCACTCTGTCCGATTCAACCCAGTGTCAGAGATCTCGGCTCCCACCTCCTGGCCTCATCGCCCTCTGTCACCACTCTGCATCGATGTAATCCACGTTCGTACCACGACTCTCTGACCATGGAAGCGAACCATGACCGGGGTACGGGCATGCAAGCCCATTCTCGGCCATCTCCGCTTTCCGCGGATTACGGCAATGTCCACGTGGGAAACCTAAAATACGACGATCGAGATGCCGGTGTACGGGTGTGTGGGAAGATCGGCGAGCATACTGATGGGGACGAGGGTGTTTGTGGTAGCGATGTGTATAAGGTATCCCGGCGGTAGTGTACGATTGCAGTGTAGCCCGGAGCTCAAAGGACATTGACCGCGAGGACGCAACGTGTTACTGGAAGTAGGCCGAGCTGGACCATAGGCAAAACAGGAGGTCGATCTCGACGTTGAGCATTTGACAACTGCAACCATGGGCGAGGTCAAGGAGAGAGACGGAGCCAAGACGAAGATCTGGTGGTGTGAGTGGTATAGAGTGTGCTCTGCTGACGTCCAGCAAATGGCATATTCTTCATCTGTAAGTCAGCGCAGAGGACAACACTGACCTCAGCGGTCCACCTGTTCGCCCTGGTCGGCGCTACCTACCTCTCACCGCTCACCGAGATCAAGCGGGCCACAGCGATCCTATGCTTTGTCTCGTGGCAGCTGGCATGCTTTGGGTAAGTTCCTCGCGTCGACCTAGCTGACAGCTAGAATTACAATAGGTTGGTAGATCAACCGAACCCAGCTCACACCTAGGCTACCACAGGCTATGGTCCCATCAAGCATTCACCGCTAGACTCCCCCTGCGGATCGCCCTCGCGTGGATGGGCGCCATGGGATTCCAGGGGAGTGTCAAGTGGTGGGTACTGCGACATCGGCTGCATCACAGGTGGGTCCCGAGACCGACCGAGCTGACTGCAGATTCACCGACAACCCAATACACGACCCATACTCTGCGTCAAAAGGCCTATGGTGGTCGCACTGCGGGTGGATCTTTCTCAAACCGTCATACCCGAGGATGAGGCTGGTTGAGCGGGGCGATCTTGAAGCGGATCCAGTGGTTCGCTTCCAGCACAGACACTACGTCCCCATAGCCCTGTTCTCGGGATTGATCCTGCCCGCGCTGATAGCAAAGTACGGCTGGAATGACGGGATGGGTGGATTGGTCTGGGGAGGAGCTATTGCGAGGCTGTTGATCTGGCATACGACGTTTTGCATCAACTCGCTAGCGCACTGGACGGGATTACAGCCGTACACCGAGGAGGTGACGGCGAGGGGCAACTACGTGAGTCGGAGGCGAGACTGAGCTGACTGTAGCTACTTGCGCTTCTTACCGGTGGAGAGGGGAATCACAAGTGAGTCAATCGGTTCGAACTTTGCTAACAGCAGCTTCCACCACGCATTCCCGTAGGTCTACCACCGGGGATATGGCTCACCCCTCAGAAAGGACTTTAGGAACGGCCCCCACCCTGCCGATTGGGACCCGACGAAATGGATAATCTGGGTGTTGCACAAGTACACCTCGTTGATACCCTCCATCGCCCGAACGCCCGACTCTGCAATTTACACTGCCCGAGCGACGGTCCATCGCGCTCACGCAGATAGACTCTACGCCAATGTCCCAAGTCATGAGCGAGTCAAGCCCGTGAGCGAGCTGCCAGTGTGGAGCAAAGCCGAGATGCTGCAGCGTCACGGGGAGAGGGTGGATGGGAGGAGGAGGGTGTTGTTGATGATAGAGGGGTTCGTGGTGGATGTGGGCGGGTATATCGATGATCATGTAAGTGAAAGACTACTTGAGACTCCTTGCTAACACTGTATAGCCTGGAGGAGTCCAATTACTAGCCTCTCATGCCATAGTCCCAGTCTCGCCCTCACTCCTCCACCCCACATCCTCGACATCATCACCCACGACCTCTTCCGCGTCGTCACGCTCAGGGTCGCCAATCATCGACTCTGGCTACTTTTCCGGGGGTGACCCAAGCAATGTCCCAGAGATCAAAGACGCCACCAGGGCTTTCTTCGGCGGGATGAACAATCACAGCGGGGCGGCAAAGGAGAAGATGAGGTGTCTGCGCGTTGCGAGGTTGGAAAAGTGAGCGACGTGATGTGTATAATGTAGTGAGTCGAGTGGGTCTACAGAGGTGGCATTTGGCTGAATCAGAGTAGTAGAGCGGTCTTAGATGATGCATACGAGGGTACTGCCACTCTTGCACGGGTTCTCTGGAGGTGTGATGGCATTGGGCGAGCTATCGCCTACCTTCCTTCCCCACCCGTGCCTCAGCTGCTGGGCGGTACGTGAATATCTGAGCACGGACCGATCCTTCCTTCCTTCCTTCTCATATTCTCTTTTCTCCGAACTTCAATTTGCTTTCAACTTCAAGGTGACAACTTGCTCTCTCACTCGACCTTCTTACTCCCCACCTGCCGATATTGCATTTCTGCTCCGATCACGGGTTCGGCCCGCTCGCCCATACTGCAATCACGGGCTCATTTCGTTCATCTATACTGATCTATCAGTCTTCAACACCTGACGCCCCCTAGTCTCCAGCCTATCCAGCTCCCCCCCCGCCGATCTAGCCGCAAGCGGGGCCACTTCCTCTGGTTGAGCGTGACCCACATCCTCCTCAGCCAAGGAAGAGAGCCTTCCGACGACGACTACTGGGATGGCATCCGCGGATGAAAGTGGAAACGGCTCCGGGGGATCGGATGTAGTTGGTCTCTGGGATTGGCTGAGTCAACAAGACAGCGATGATGACGGGCACGACGACGGAGGAGGAGGAGGAGGAGGAGGAGGAGGGGGAGGAGGAGGAGGGGGAGGAGGAGGGGGAGAAGGGGACTCCAGCAACGACTACCTCATGGACGACTCGCCAGATGGCGAGGACGACGGTCAAGGAGGCGGAGGTGATGACGATCCACCCGACGACCTCTTCTACGGTGATCCCGAGTGGGGACTAAAGTTCAGTGAGTACCAAACAGCAGGAACATGTCACTGACCTTCCCAGGACACATACCCCAAGACGACCTCCCCTTCAAGACCTGGCAAGATCGAATCAACGACCAACGCGCGTACATCCTCTTATTCTGGGACCTGATCAACCCGGAAGTTGCACCCCACGTCGATCGCCGAGCTATGCTCCTCCGAAACCTCGCCTACCTCGCCGATCCATGGCGCAACATCTCTGACAAAGTCAACAATTACGCCAAACACATCTTTAGCCGGTCGCGAAGTTTCACCTACGAACACAAGGCCTTGATCAAGCGGTTGCCCGGGGTTTTCGTGTCTGATGAATTCTCATTGGAGAGGTGTGGTGCCTGTAATAGGGTGTCGAAGCATCAGAAGAAGATCCACCTCGGTGGAAGGCCTTATGACCGGGACACACTGGTGAGCAGTGAGGGAGAGTTTGCGAGACAAAGCTGATTGATGCAGATCCCGATCGATGATGAGGACGAGGACGAAGAAGTCGAAGTGACCCTAGGTAAAGCAGTCATAGGTTGCCCTGGCTGACAGACCAGGGACGACGTGTCTGATCAATACTACCGAATCACACTCGATGTACCACAAGCGTAAGCCAAACGGAGGGAGAAGCGCTCACCTCGGTAGTTTTCAAGGTGTATCAGCGATTCGCCAGGTCGTGCATGCCTGCAATCGAGCAACTGTCCAATAGTGGCGAGATCGCCCAGTTCTACGACGAGGAGAGGCTATTTGACATCGATCAGTTTCAGGAATACATGGATCTCGATCACGATCATCGGAGCGTGAGTCAGCTAACATTCCCTTGTACCTCTCAGGGGAGACGAGCTGATCTCGTTCGCAGTTCATGTTCCAGGTCAGGAGGGAGATGAAAGCGTTCTACAAGAGAAGGATGGCGCCGAGAGATGAGGAGGAGGTGGCGGTCTAAGTCTTCTAGGGTATTGAGCAGGGAGTCGGGTCGAGAAGAGGAAGGAGGACGGAAGGTTAGAAGGCCGGGGTCAGACGTCACACCTGGGTGACGATTTACCAATGGGGATCCACATTCATGCCCACGTACACATACATATCGATGTGGTATGCCAGAAGACATGTACCAACTACACTCGCTGGCATTGCCGTCGCCAGAGCCCTAAACGCCATCGATACCCTCGTCTATGCCATCGTGGAAAAGTGCCACTTTCGAATTTGAAACGTGACGTGAGAGGTTTGAGCTTTGTGGTCTGTGCTGACTTCTTGCTTCCTGCAATTCACTTCATCCATCTTCGTCTATCTTCCTCGTCTTCATCTACATCTGCTCACCCCATCTCACACATACAGCTGTCGCTACGCTCGCAGAATCATCCGACTCATCCTACGCGCGCTGAGAAAGTCCCGGATACAAGGAAGGAAACACCAAAGCGACAACGAAGCAAGACACCATGCCGCCAGCCGCGAGCAACACCCTTCCTCTGCCCTACTCCCAGTCTCCGCAGCCGAGGCGGGAGCAGAGGCAGCCCATGAGGTGAGTGCAAGCAGATATAGTTTGGTGTGTATGCTGATGCGATTGTAGGACGTCGAAGCTGAATACAAGTGAGTCGCGCCAAGGCTCTCGCGCTCGGGTCGTGCGCATTCATACCATCATGGGCTCGACGCTGGTAGCCATCCTATTGTTACAGCTATATCTCTGTTTATCTATTTGCAGAAATAGCTGACACCTCTGCCAGAGCTCAAAGTCTTGCCAACGCAGCCCGACACGCCGCCGATACCTGAGGAAGATGAGGACGACGGAGATGGCGAGGTCACTGGCGAGATGGACGAGGGAGGTGTCGAGGTGAGTCAGGACATCCTAGCTGTGCTGACCTTCTAGTTCTACACGCCACTGTCGCAAATCCCCGCCGGAACAGCTAGAAGAGATGCCCAGAAGTTGACAAAGAGCGAAAAGGCAAAGCTGCCCCGAGTCACGGCGTACTGCACCGCAGCGTGAGTGCTTCATGACTGGGAGTATACTGACATTGGGCAGATCGTACAACCTGGACCAGCTACAAGCATACCTCTCCGCTCGACCATCGTCATATAGAACCCATCCGAGGCTGTTCGAGACGGAATGCCTGCACACGCCATACCTTCCCCCTCCGACCTCGTCGACGAATTACAGGTCGCCCGCGCTCAAAGCGGTCCACACGGCGCCTCATATCCCAGAGGGTGATCTGCTGAATCTGAACGATCATGACAATGGCAAATCCCGAACGCCAAATCCGAGGCGACAGACCGGGTTCTCAAAACAACCCGGCGGTATCCGCAAGAAGGTCAGCGAGGACGACCACGCGGAAAGTGGAGACGACGACGATTTCGAGGAGGAAGAATGGGTTCCGGATGTCTTCTTGTTCGAGTATGGCACTGTGGTCATTTGGGGCATGACAGAGCGGGAGGAAAAGGCGTTCTTGAGGAGTTTGTAAGTGATAGTCACTTGGTGCACGGAGAAGGCTGATGTGGCGTAGGAAAAAGTTCGAGGTGGAACGATTATCGACAGAGGATATCGAGATGGAGGATCTAAATTTCTACTATGCCGATTACTCTCGGTAAGTGCACAAGGAATGTGCTAGTCTTGGTGCTGACGAGCCTGTAGTATCTACAACGACGTTATCACCTTGAGGAAGGGTTCATCGTATATGTGAGTTGGCTATGTCGGGCGCTTTGACCTTGTGCTAACATAGCTTCAGGACAAAGCTCTCCCTATCCCACGCCCTGGCACAATCCGTCAAAATCTCACTCTTTGAAGAACTCATCAGCAGCACGATCGAGCAGACCAAGGATATTCCAAAATCGCTCTCGGAGACGGGCAAGATCGGCGTGAGTTAGCTGGCATAACCCTCCTCAGCTCAGCTGACCCAACATAGCTACCGAGGACGGAGATCATGAAACAGATTGGCAACTTGTTCATCTTGAGAATCAACATTAATCTCGTCGGCTCGATCCTCGATTCACCGGTACGTCCCAACTTCTGGTGTAGTTGATCGTGCTAACCCTTCTCAGGAGTTCTTCTGGTCGTTTCCCGATCTCGAACCGCTGTACAATGCAGCGAGATCGTACCTCGAGATCAGCCAGAGAATCGACTTACTGAACGCCCGTGTCGATGTGAGCAGCTCAACTGTCATAAGAGGTCGATCATTAGCTGACACGCTCGCAGGTCCTGCAAGATATGCTGAAATTGCTCAAGGAGAGTGTGAACAGTTCCCATGGGGAGCGACTGGAGGCGATCGTCATTGTGCTCATGTGAGTTCAGCTAAAAAGAGCATTCCTCCCACAGCTGACCATGGAACCAGCGGGATAGAGATCGTGCTTGGTATCGTGACCATTCTGGTCGATCTCGGGTTTTCGTAGTCCCCCTGGATGTGGACTGTATTCCATCGAGTGGACACCCAATCTTGTTGAGACTCTGAATCGGAGATCTATAGTTGTATCTCGTAAATGGCTTGTCCAAGGTGTAGCCTCATATACGCAGCAATGCATTGCGTACTAGATACCCGATGACAATATCGTCAACCCGCCAGACCCTCAAATGATGTATACAAACTGACAATCAACCATCTACACTACATCCTAGCTACGGGCCAGGTGACCAATGTAGTTCAGTGCCGAACCGAATCGCAACCACTCGATCTGGTCCGCGGAGAGGGTATGCCTACATTCGACGTCGACAGTCTCGCCCGATGGCTTGGTGACCTTGAGCGTGACTTTGTCGCTGGTAGATGATCCGTCGAGGATGGCCTCGAGGCCGACAGTGCTGACCTTGTCCAGAGCGGAGATGTTGGCATAGGAGGATTTGTCCGTGAACCACAATGGGAGGATTCCTTGTTTCTGAAAAAGGCGTCAGCTCCGTGTAATTGAGCGATGGGACTCACCTTCAAGTTGGTTTCGTGAATCCTAGCAAAAGACCTCGCGACAATCATGCCACAGCCATAATGCCTGGGCTGCAGCGCGGCGTGTTCTCGAGCTGATCCCTCGCCATAGTTGTCATCGACGACCAACATCCACGGCTCGTTCCTAGCCTTGTACTTTTGCATCGTCCTAGGGATGGTGTCTTCGCCCGAGGCGTCTCTGGCGACGTTGATCTGACCCCCTTCGTCGTTGACCGCCGTCATCACTATAGTCGGCGTTAGCCGACGATCGGAGCGATGAACACAACAAGTGGAGTCGACTCACGGGTGTTCTCCGAGATGTTTGACAGATGCCCCTTGTACTTCAACCAAGCACCGGCAGCGGAGATGTGATCCGTGGTACACTTTCCCTTTACCCTCATCAAACATGTCATCTCGGGCAACTCGCCCTTGCCCCCGGTAAAGTTGGTTCCAAACGGCTCCAAGATCTCCAGTCGCTGAGACGAGGGGCTGATAGCGATCTCGGTCTCTGGGACTGGAGTCGGCGTGGGCTGAGGCGCGTACGACAGGTCTCCGGGGGTGTAGCCCTGCGGAGGGAGTCGGTCGCCTGAAGGTGGAGAAAAGCGGAATGGACCTGAAGGAGTTTCTATGCTGTCGGTAGTTGGATTAAAGTTGAGGTCGCCAGAGAATGCCATCTAGCTAGTGTCAGCATGGCTCGGTTTGCTGATGAGGGGACTCACCGCCGTGACGATCTCGGGAGATGCGAGAAAGTTCACTATCATCAAGTCAGTACAATCCAGGAAGAGCTATACTGCACCTACTCGTCTTCAAGTTGCCATCGTTCCTAGCTTTGAAGTTTCTACAGCGCTTCAGCTAAGATCCCACACCATAGACCCACCTGTTGAAACTGGTCAAAATCGCATTATCCTCTCCCTTCTTCTCGTCCCGCTTCCACTGGCCAATACATGGTCCGCAGGCGTTTGCCAAGACTGTCGCGCCGACATCCTCCAATGTCCCCTGCAGCCCGTCCCGCTCGATGGTCGCCCGGATCAGCTCGGAACCGGGGGTGACGAGGAATGGGACCTTGGACTTTAAACCGGCGGCCTTGGCCTGTTCGGCGATAGAGGCCACTCGGGACATGTCCTCGTAGGAGGAATTTGTACACGAGCCAATCAAAGCCGAGGAGAGGGTGGTAGGGTATTTGTTCGAGTTGAGAAAGTTGCTGAAAGAGGAGAGTGGTGTGGCGAGATCGGGGGTGAATGGGCCGTTCAGGTGGGGTTCCAGCTCGGACAGGTTCTATAGGTTAGCTTGTTCATACAGTATAACTTACAATCTCGATGACCTCGTCGTACTCTGATCCCTCGTCGGCGCTCAGGAAGCCCTTGGCGGCGGCATCATCGGCAGCGTTGGCAACCGGGCCTCGACCCGTGGCGTGGAGGTACGACCTCATGTTCTCAGAGTATGGGAAGGTAGAGGTCGTCGCGCCGACTTCGGCACCCATGTTGGCGATCGTGGCGAGACCGGTACATGACTGGCTGGCGACTCCTGGTCCAAAGTACTCCAGTATCCTGCCCGTTCCGCCCTACCCATCAGCGACGATGCAACGCGGGGACTCACTCTAACGGTCAACTTTCCGGCAAGATGCAGGATGAGATCCTTTGGCGTGGCCCAGCCTTGCAACTGCCCAGTCAACTTGACTCCAGTGATCAAAGGCGCCTTGAGCTCCCATGGGGTGTTTGTCATTGCGTCCACGGCATCCGCCCCTCCGACTCCAATAGCCAACATGCCCAGACCACCGGCATTGGGCGTATGCGAATCCGTTCCCAGCATCAACAGTCCCGGTGCGGCATAATTCTCCAAGACGATTTGATGGATGATACCGGAGCCAGGCCTCCAAAACTCGATACCGTACTTCTTGGCAGCTGATTCCAGAAAGTCAAACACCTCTTTGTTGTTTTCGATCGAACGGGACAAGTCGTCCGCGGCGCCCGTCTGCGCTTGGATCAGGTGGTCGCAGTGGATCGAGGAGGGGACCGCTGTGGAGGGCAGTTGACAAGTCATGAATTGCAAAAGGGCCATTTGCGCAGATGCATCCTGGTCAAAAGTCAGCACAACTATAGTCACGCCCTGGATTGAGGGGTGACTCACCTGCATGGCAACTCTGTCCGGTCTCAACTTGAGATATCTCTCCCCTCTAATCTGCCCCCCACCGCCCAGACTCTCCTCCGGATTCCTCAGATGCGAGTACAGGATCTTCTCGGCCAATGTCAATTTGTGCGATTTGGGCAGTACCTGTCGGACCTCGTCGAGCGTCTTGAGTAAACGTGGGTATGGCGGCGTGATCGAACTGCATTCCTTCACGGCGAGTCCAGAGGGAGTCGCGAACGACCTCCTCAACGAGCTCGCCGTGCCCTTGGGGCGTATTGTCGACCTGAGCATCTTGTCCGGAGCGTTGCAAGCGTTGTTGAATAGTCAAAACATGGTTGGTCGAGCGCGATAAAACGGTCGACCGAACGGATTCCGACTTTTTCAATTACGTAAAATAGCTATTTCCGACGGAAGCTGATTTGCCACCTGAAAGTGGAGGTCGACCAGGAGAGAGATGGGACGTGCACGAGGGTGAGGACAGCTGGGACGGGCATCTTCTTCTTCCTCTTCTACCTCATCTCCTTCATACCCTTCTTCCTCGTTATCAACAGTACCGTAGCATCTCAAAGTTACTGTACCACTCTGAAGTAGTCATAGCTCACATCTTCCCCTCCTCACTCCACCATGTCTGACGATGGCTTCGAGGTGAGTGATGTTGATCCCACGCTTTGACCACCAGCGGTGCTGACTATACCTCCAGAACGACCTGTCCGCTGGCTATGAGGTGAGTAAGCTGTCCTCTCACTATTCAACTAGCTGACCGTATGATCCTTCCTCAGTCAGTGGACGAGATGCAGAATCATGTAAGTGAGATGTGTGCCTACTATCGCTCTCCATCAATCTTCTTCCTCCCTTCCTCTCCTTATTCCTCCCCCTTCCTCCTCGTGCCTGCTTCTTGCGACGACTCGTTTTATCTCATTAGGCGACACTTGCTAATGTTCTCAGGGCATCAACGCCCAAGATATCGCCAAGCTCAAAGCAGCGGGCATCGTCACCATCCTCGGTGTCGCACAGACCCCAAGAAGGATTCTCATGAAAATCAAAGTAAGTATCAGCTGCTTCATTAGCCCGTAGTCATCACAGCAGCTGATCAGTGTACAGGGTGTCTCTGAAGTGCGTCACCTGACACACCTCGGCCGCTTGCGATGTACCACCTAACGCTTCCATCAGGCCAAAATCGAGAAATTCAAAGAAGTCGCCCAGAAAATGCTAGTGAGTAACACCCACGCAACTCAGCTAACGTGATAGCCACCCGCTTTCCTCTCCGCGGCTGAGCTGTCGAATCGCCGATCAAACGTCCTCCACATCAGCACTGGATCCAAAGAGGCTGACAAGATCCTCGGCGGGGGCATCAGCACACAGAGCATCACCGAGGTTTTTGGCGAGTTCCGTACAGGCAAGGTGAGCGACGTCAGCTGCATATCTCGAGACTGATCCAAAGCTGAATGTCGCTCTTTTTGACTAGACCCAACTATGTCACACGCTCTGCGTATCAACTCAACTTCCAGAGGATCAAGGAGGAGCAAGCGGCAAGGTCGCCTACATCGACACGGAGTGAGTCAACATCTACCTGCTATGATTAAGCTGACAATGTTTGCCAGAGGCACATTCCGTCCTGACAGAGTCAGAGCCGTTGCAGATCGGTTCGGTGTAGACGGCCAAATGGCTCTGGAGAACGTGCTGTACGCTAGAGCTTGGAGCTCTGAGCAGCAATGCGAATTGCTCGTCGACCTTGCGACACGGTGAGTATGACAAGAAGAGAATCTAGTTAGGAGCGGTGTGCTAATTCAAACACTTGATAGCTTCGTCGAAGACCGTACCTACAAGTTACTCATCGTCGACTCTATCATGAATCTCTTCCGTCAGTTCAGCTGGTCGTAGCATTATTTGGCGACTTCAGCTGAAATTCTACTAGGCCAGGACTACTCTGGTCGAGGAGAGCTATCAGAACGACAACAGGTGAGTCATACCGCCCTCCCAGGTTGAGCCTACAGCTTCACCTTCCTCTACACTTTGAGATGAGACTTCAGCTGATCCATAATACAGAAACTCAACCAATTCCTCGGTCGACTGCAGAAGCTCGCTGAGGAGTTCAATCTGGCCGTGCTGCTCACCAACCAGGTGCAGGCTGATCCAGGAGTGAGCTGCCGCAGCCAGGTTTTTGCTTGCCAAGCTGACATGAAATAGGCCGCAGCGATGTTGGTAAAACGGAATACATCGTATATCGCCAGCTGACCCCATGCACAGGTTCGCAGCAGCAGCTAGTGCAAAGCCGATCGGGGGTGAGTCGAGGAGTATGGTATTCTGTGTTGTCACTGATCTCTTTGATGTAGGCCACATTCTCGCCCATGCGTGAGTGACAGTATGATATATAGGTCATGTCTCACCCTTATCACAGGTCTGCTACCCGAATGATGCTTCGTAAAGGTCGAGGAGACGAGCGTATCGCGAAGCTGCAAGACTCGCCAGACATGCCTGAAGGCGAGGCAACATACTGCCTCAAGCCGGGGTGAGTAAGACTTCCAGTCTGCAGTAATTATGCTGATATTTAGCGTAGCGGATGGGAAGGTATGTGTGTATGACTACACTGACCACTGAACCGCTCTTAGACGTCTAGACGAACTTTTCACTAATCGACCTCATCATCAAGAAATCAATCACCGCACACACCACCTCTCTTACACTTACCCCCTCACTCACGCTCATCCTCACAGCCACAACTCGACGCAAGATACGACCTCAAGGCTAAATCTCTCTGTACAAGACCATTCCTCTCTCACGACCTGATCTTCCTCGTCATCAAACTCTGCTCATCATCAGCCGCTTTCATTCCATTTTCGATCGCCGTCTTCAAGACTTGCCTCACGTTGTACATATCTCTATATGATCATGCATTGAGCTGGACCGAGCAGAGTGGTATGTCCGTCTCGTCAGCGGGGTCATCGAAGCATAGACATGCTGGCTGTACTGTCTTCGCGACTGAGAGAGGGGGTAGCACTGTATAAGCGCGCTTATGAGCTGTATATCCGCTAGCCGATGGGATCTCGTCTCGCTCGACATGAGATCGCAATTGCAAGTCGCAACTCTTGAGCAGCGATTTCACTCGGGTGCTCTGGGTATCAGTGATACAGCACACCTTGCTTGTCCTTGTGCTACTCACTTGCCCATCGTCATGACCGTATATGCCGCATGAGCGCCAGAGGAGCAGGAATTATCGCTTCTCGCCTATATAACAGGTTGCGACTCACATCTGGTCTTCACTCGAAATCAAGTCAATCCGACTTCATCAATCGACTCGGAAACTCGACTTATTATCTCCGTTCTTATTCACCTTTCACCACAACATCTTCATCCAAGTGTTCCGCCACTCCAGTATCTGTCGAGCAAATGCTGGTCAATATGTCTTCGAGTCGACCGCTCGACCAAGTGCGAATCCAGAACCTATCCATTCACCTCCCCCACGGCCTTGGCCCCTCTGCATTCAACCTCCTTCCTCCGCCACCATGCCCCATCGTGCTCAACGTCACAATCTCCCTGCGGAAAGATGTCGTGCCGAACTGCGTCCAGAACGACAATATGAACAATTTGGGGGTGAACTACTCTTCGGTCTCAAAGGGCTTAATTGCCCTGACTGCTCAGACCTTTGCTGGGCCGTGGGAGCTGGTTCGGGCCGTTGGCGAGGATGTGGGCAGAGGGGAAGTGGTGAGAGAGGTCGATGTTGAATTGGGAATGCCGAAGGCGTTGTTGAACGCAGGGGCGGCGGTGTACAGAGCTTCTTTCGCGGCGAAGCCGATAAGCGCAGCAATAGACGGAGCCGGAGGAGGAGGAGGAGAACTCACGATCCAAACGCAGGACTGCGGAATCTCAAACCTCAGAGTGATGACGATAATCGGTCTCCACCCGCACGAAAGACTGGCAAAGCAGGCGTTGGAGCTCGACCTCTGGGTGAAGTACCATGATGTGGGGAAATGGGACCATAAAGCCGTTGCAGACGATGTCTACAGGGTGAGCTAGTCGCCTCCCTCTCTTATCTCTAGAGTGAGCGCCCAGCTGACAACCCCGTAGTGGCTTGAAGAATCGTCGTATGGGACTATTGAGGCTTTGGCCGATTGTCTCGCGAAACACCTATTGAACAGTAGTCCTTCCCTTCAATCCCCAAACACCTCTCTCCAACTCCCATCATCCTCACACACCAGGCCCAGCATTACGATCACTCTGCGGAAACCGTCAGCTATGCCCTATGCGACTCCAGTGATAAGCGTCACCAGGTCACACAACGACTACACCGACACCCCGAGCCAAGGCGCTGCCCCTACTGTTGTCGCGACAGGGGACGAAGGCAAACGCGTCTTCGTGGCCATTGGCTCGAATCTGGGCGATAGAATCGCCCACCTCTCCAAAGCGGTAACGACGCTGTCCGAGACTGCTGGCGTCAAATTGATAAACACCTCCCGGCTGTATGAGAGCGAGCCGATGTACGTGGAAGATCAGAGCAGATTCACCAACGGTGTCATCGAGGTGAGTGTCGATATCAGCGCCATGAGGCGAACGCTAATCACCCAATAGCTCTCCACCACGCTCACCCCGCTCGACCTCTTGCGCCAGCTGAAGCGGATCGAAAAGGACACTGGGCGCACCAAGACCTTTCGCAATGGCCCCAGAGTGGTCGACCTCGATCTGGTCTTTTACGGCGATCAAGTTGTCCAAGTGGGACAAGCGGGTGATGCGGAAGATGCCGATGGGGTCGGATGGCTAGAATGCCCTCATCCTCGATTGTCAGAAAGAGAGTTTGTCCTGAGACCTCTGAACGAGTGAGCACATGTCTTGACTAATAGAGCTTAGCGCTGATCGATTGTTAGCCTCGCGCCGGAATTGATACATCCCACCACTGGACAAACTGTGGCCGAGCTATTGCACTCGATACCAGGCCCATCGAACTCTAGCAAACCTGCCCTCGCGCCAATCATCCCCTTCCCAACCCCCGCCTCGCCTCTACGACTCGAATCCTCCCCGAGAGTCATGCAGATCTTCAACGCGACCCCGGATTCCTTCTCGGACGGATCGCAGGATCACCTCGATCTCACCCTCGCCATGAAAGCCATCGAGGGGATGTTTGCGACTCCCCACCCGCCCGACATATTGGATATCGGGGGAATGTCCACACGACCCAACTCGACCCCGTGCACAGAGGAGGAAGAGCTCGAAAGGGTACTACCGCTAATCCGAGCGATCCGATCTTCTGCAAATGAGCTCTTGGCCAAGGTCGCCATCAGTATCGACACGTATCGACCCACGGTGGCGCGTCGGGCCGTGGAAGCTGGGGCCAGCTGCATCAACGACGTGAGGGGCGGCAGGGAGTCGGGCATGATGGCGACAATGGCCGAATTGGGTGTTCCGGTGGTGTTGATGCACTCGAGGGGCGATTCGACCTCGATGCTAGACTCGCAATCCCATGATTACGCCTCGTTCGGGGGTGTAGTGCAGGGCGTCAAGGCGGAATTGGAGGCGACGGTCCGTCGAGCATTGGACACGGAGGTCAGAAAGTGGAATATCGTCATTGATCCTGGACTTGGATTCGCGAAGAATCATCATCAGAATCTAGAGCTCATTCGCCGTATAGACGAGTTGGCCCTTGGATCGCTTTTGAAGGGCGTGCCGGTATTGCTGGGCGGGAGCCGGAAAGGCTTTGTGGGCAGAGTGATCAAGAGGGGTACAGAGGAGGTGTCGCTTCGTGGCTACGGAGACGCCGCGGTGGTGGGCTGGTGTTGCACAAAGGGGGTTGAGGTGATCAGAGTCCATGACGGGAGAGGGATGAGCGAGGTGATCAAGATGCACGCGGCGATCAGAAGCCCAGAGGAGGACTAGCGGGCAAGGGGCTGAGATATGATCGAGTGTTCATCTCCGATGTATATTATAATAGCTACCAATCCACTGCCATACAAAGAGCCAATGTGAGCCCCCCCGGCTACACGGTCATCTCACCCGCGACGGGGATCTGGAACAACTCTTGCCTCTGCCTAAAGGTGAGGTCTTTCCGACTGACCAGCCAGAGGAGTTTTGCGAATGCAGCCTCGTGGGTGAGGTCGTAGCCTGGTAGCACGCCGATGGAGAGTAGAGTCCGGCCCTGGGTGTACAACGGGTATACGTTGGGTATGGCGCCTATCAAGTGGAGCGTGATCAGCCTCGGCTTTGAAGATTGGAAGTGTGACTAGTGGGCAAGTAGTAAGGTGAGACGGGCGGTAGGAAGAGGGTAGTAGCGGAGATGAGCCACCCAGAGCGGAATGAAAGGGCTACTCTCTTGAAAGGGCAAGAAGACGGGGCAAGGACGAGAGTCACCAATACACGATGCACAAGCCGCACTGCAGCACAAACATTGACACCCGACTCACACTGCGAAATGACCACGATGAGGATCTCCTTCTCCACCGCACTCCTCAGCGCCGGCAGAATCGCACTCTCCTCATTGATCGGGAGGTTTCCACTTCCATAAGCGGACAGGATGACTGCTTTGCACGTAGGCACGGCATCAATCTGTGCCGAGAGGAGGGTGCCTGTGATGCCTGGGTGGATAGACGCGGAGATGACGGTGGGTGTGGTGAGCAGTGGGATGAGGCGGGGCGGTAGCGTCGGCGAGCGGGACGGTAGCGAAGGACTGGGTGCTGGAGACGGTGTCAGTGGAGGTTCTGGGTGTCGCAAGGAGGGTTTGCATGCATTTGCCGGAGGATGAGGATTGACTCGGACTCACTGATCTTGACGTTGAGGTTGATCAGAGCTGGAACGCAGGGAGTTTGAAAAGCCCCAAACAGGTTGGAAGAGACTTTGGTGGATCTACAAGATGGATGGATCAGCTTCCCTCGTTGATGAGACTCGTGACCCACCTTGAGCCCTGTAACACCTGGTGATTGAACACAACGCCCACGCCGGCAAAGTTGAGCACGCCGGCGACATATAGCGAGTCTAGTAGATTCGTCCATCCATCCGACCTCGGCTGGGACAATGGGATCTGCGCACCCGTCACTAGGATCGGTTTGCCCGGGTTTGTAAACAGGAATGTGAGGATAGAGGCAGTGTAGGCCAACGTATCCGTTCCGCTGAGTATGATGAAACCATCGTGCTTGTCCCAGTTCTCCTCTACCAGCCCCGCGATCAGATTCCACTCTGCGGGCGTCATTTCCGAGCTGTCCATATGCTTGTCCAAGTCCAAAATCTCATAGACGACCCTCAGCCCGTCGTCAGAGAGGGGAGGCGTGACGAGCTCCGGGTAGAGCGTATTCGGACCGACTTGCCTAGTGTCGACATTGGAGGAAAAATGGGTGGGAGTGGCCGTGCCGGGCAAGTTGGGATCGGTCAGCTGGGGATGTTGCCTGATCCGTCGAAAGAACGAGTCGTTGCGCAAAGGAGAATACCCGTTGATCGTGGGTTCAGAGGCAATGGTACCCCCGGTGCCAATGATCAGCACTTTTCGAACGCCCGAGGCCGCCATCGTCGTCGTGGTCCTGAGGGTGTCCGATGCAGGGGTGGGCTAAGGCAGGCTTGAGGAGACAGCACTGGTGGTAGTGAACCGACTCATGGGCAGTTATTAGCCCCCCTTTGCCATCACCCGACTTGTGGACAAGAGGACATTCGAAATAAACCAACGAACCGATCTCGAGAAGAGTTGAAATGGGAAATCATCCAGGTGAAAATGGGAAATCGTCTTTGGACCTTCTCGACCCTCTCTCTCATCCTGCTCGTCTTGCCTCTGGTCGCCAAGGCTGGGTCAGCTTTGTGGGGTTCGAATCATGCCGATACGACCGCTGTGCTTGCAACTCCCACATCCGGCAAATTACATCGCAGCATATCACTAGCAAATTGTCACCTGGAGTCTAGATCCTCCCTCTCCCTACTCATCCGGCAGGTTCAAAACAACGGGTACTACCAGATCCCATCAGCATCCCAGCATCCAAGGATCACTCACGAGCAGTCATTGGGCTGAGGGATAACAGGATCCAATGACCAGAACTGAATTCGGCCACTGACCCCACTGGTGGTCAGGTAATAAGCCCCACTGGCCAATCGCCTGGGTGACTTTATAAACCGCTATCAAATGACCACCCAGGCTTTCAGATCGATTGGCCCCCTGTTCAGTCGTTACCCGGTCGTACGGGGTCGAGATCGATCCCAAGAGCCAATAACATCTGACAAGTAGCCCGCGTATGCCCATCTCGGGGGTAAGGAGATTACACGATCACTCACGCCCTGCCATAAGGCGTCGACGAGGTATGAGAAGTATAGAGCCGCCGGAAATACCCTTTACCCTCAAACACAATCAGCTGGGCCCGATGGACCACTCGATCATCCTCGAAAACCTTGCCCCAGATCACGACGCAGTTGCCGAGGCCGAACAGGAGTCCAGCAGAAACACCCCCGCTGGCGGGTGGTGTAGCTGGGTAAGTCGCATACGTAGCTGATGGCCAGACCGCCAATGATCTGGGATGACCAGTAGAGCGCGGAATCGCTACACTGCTCCGAGGGCGTCTGAAGGAGAAGTGGGAGAAAGCGGAGGAGCAGACGTAACTCACAAAGTCCCCCTGGCAGGTCGAACAACTGCCCGTTCATCACATTCTGCTGGCACGAGTAGAACCAATCGGCCGAGGGGAATATAGGGAGGAGCAGCATGATACTACAGGTCGAGGTGAGTATGGCGTCATAGTGGTTCTAATATCGCTGGCTCACCGCTTTTCATTGCGTAGGGACGATAACGCCTGTAGTTCCCCCTTAAGTACCGAGAGACAGGTGGCTACGCTCAAGGATCTGGGCTTGGTGAGACTCTCCTCGACCACAGAGCCATCCCGACAACTCCTGCTCTCTAGCAGCGGAGACCCGTCAGAGCGGTGGACAGCCGACGGGGGCAGTACGAGCCATGTCATGCCCCAGCCGAGGAGCATATTGGTGATGATGACTACGGGTCAGATTGCTCCACTATGCGGACTTACAGAGGTATGTAGAGCTCGTCACGGTTCCCTGGTCATCAGACTCGCCGGCTGAAGTATCGGATCGAATCTTGACAAAGGCGAGTAGTGCTCCAGCCATACCGCGCAAGTTGAAGATGATCCAAAAGGCTCCAAAGGCTATCCCCTTGTGTCCAAGTGACGGGATACATCGAAATCAATAAGAGCACCTGAGCAGGGATCGAACAGAAGGTCAAATTTGACTAGACTCGGCGCACCAGGTGATCAAGATGGAACCCTGAACGAGCCAGAAGAATGAACTCCCAATACCCAACGCCCCCGAGAGCACTACTAGCCATCCACCCCATCCTGCCGAATTGACTTGACAAGTAGACCCAGTACATACATCCCATATGTCCATGCTACGTGTTTCATTCAGTGTATGACCTCGACTTTATAACTCTACGACTCACTGCCGAGTCGGATAGTCCTCACGCCGAGGATCTCGAATAGTGGCACGCAGAGAAAGAGGTAAGAGATGGCACTGGAAGCCATCATGGCGGTATTGGCTCGCGTGGCGATAGTAGCTGCACCCCTGCTCATGAGGTCTACAGGCTTAGATTGAAGATTGAGGAGGATCCACGATCAACATTGCCTCCCCCGCCAATACCGTTGAGCGGTTTGAACATCCCCGGACAGCAGAACGCTATGAGCTATACGAGCGACAACTGGCCATGGGTCGTGTGCTACTTGAAGGCCAGCAGAACATCAGCTGTGCATCCGAGCTGATAGGTACAAGAAGACGGTGCAACGAGCATACCAGATACCCAGGTTTGAAGATGTCACTGTCGAATGACACTGCTTCGGGCTCGTCCGGTAGTACTTCTTCCCCCTCAGTCTCAGCGACACCATCTCGGTCGACCAACACGGCGGCTCGCAGGATGAGCATACTCGCAAGGCCGCAGCTGTATACGCAATCGTAGAGATGCAGATGGATACAACGACATGACTACCTTTGTTCGGATCGACAAGGTAGGTGAAGCATGAAACATGACCGTGTTTCAGCTTCGTCTTCGCGACATCATCACCACCAAGGTGATCCGACTCGGGTGTCCGCTGCGAAAGACTACTTCTGGCAGACGCGAGGTGTGGACTCTCTCGAGGGCCTGCATGGCGAAGCCTCTGTTGACTGTACAAGATGTTACGTCCGGCCTACCCCCTCCCCAGCCTACTTTTTCCTGTCGCCCGTCGCCCACTCTCTATACAGCCCGTCCAAACTCTTATGGATCATGCCCACTGGCAGACTCTTGATGATATCCGATATCTTCTCGTTCATCACGTTCGACTGTTCACCCGCCTTTTGGGCATAGTCCGTGGTTAGGCGGTACATTGCCAAGATCGCCAACGACACGTGAGTCTGATGCGAGGCGTACGGCGAGTCGGGTCTGATTGCAGTCGCTAGCAGTCCAAGGCTGGAGGCACTACCGCCGGTGGCACCCGGTGTGGGGTTTCTTTCGCCGCGTGTAAGTCGGAGCAGGATCTCGAGCAGGTCGTATGGGTCAGAGAGGAGGGATGCGGTGAATGCCTTTCGATCAGAGCTGGGACCGGTCGTCGAAGACGTCGATGATGCCCACGAATCCATAATGTTCTCAAGGGTCGGTGCCTAGTATGACATGAGCAATGATACAGGGTGTAGAGATCGACGACTTACAGGGTCGGGATCGGCAATCTCCAATTTACCGCTCCAACCCGCCTCAGTAGCGGCTCGCTTGGAGCCAAATTGCTCGATCAACCACTCGTCGGCAGAGTTTGTTCGACACCACTTTGGCTCGCTCAGTGGCCTCTTCTTGTTCAGATAGACGGTCACAGTGATGGGCTCAGAGGTCGCTTGGTGCAGTGGCGGCAGGTGATTGGTCTCGGTGTTGGTTTCCGCGTACATCTGTGCGAGCTGCTCCTTGGTGGCAGAAGCAAAGCGCTGGTCCACCTTGTCGTACATCTCGACCTATAGAATGTCAGCTCGTGCGACAACTAGACATCGTTGAGCGAGGCAGGGTAGGGGTATTTCAGACTTGAGCGTCCTTGATGGTAGATGGTAGATGAGGTTCTAATTGGAGCTGCAGTACTCACCAGAATACCCTTTGGCAAAGGCGTCCTCGCCTCCGCCTCCGCTTCATCCGATTTTTCCAGTTCAACCTTGTCTTTCTCCTCGCCTTCAGCCTCCCCTTCCGCCTTGCCCGACGACTCCGCCTTGTCTCCATTGACAATCTTCGGCTCGAGTTTGGCGAGCACCACTTCGATCTTTCCCTCGCTCCTGTGAATCCGTACTTTGTCCACGATACTCGCGTCAAAGCACAATCGCCTCGAACTATCCTGATACAAGATCGACAGGCGATTCGTTGACGGCGAGCCAATTGCGCCGTGGGCACGTTCGTATTCTTCCAATTGGGCTCTCTCGCCATCTTCGACATCGTCGCGAGACCTTTCGGGCCCGGTGGTGCTCACGGACGATCGTCGCCGAGTTCGAGTTTGGGTCGGAAGTGGAGTAGGGGGTTTCGATTCTTCGGCGCTCTCGACAGTGGTCGCGGCTTGGATCGCGGATCCGGCAGTGTCCTCGACGGCGGATTCGGCTGCGGGTGGAACAATTGTCGTGGAGGCGGTGTCGGCTTGGATTTCCTCTGTAACCGAGGCCTCGGTGTCGATCGTAGGAGCGGCGGGATCCGTGATTTGATCCACCTCGTCGATGGCCTCGGCAATAGCGCCCCCATCCGTCCTCATGGACACATCGGCATCCTCCTCGGTGTCGGCAGTCGTGGGAGCGGTCTCCTCGGCGGTTTCGACTGGCTGAGGGGGTAGGTCGATGGCAGCAGCCGCCTCGACGTCTCCTGTATGGTCAGCAGCCAACGTCGCATGCGCCACCGCAGACTCGTCTTCTGCTCGGGTGTGCAGCGCTCCGGTATCTCCTGTAGGAGCTGATGTCTCGGCGTCTTGTTGGCTTATGGCGACTTCGCCTTGTTGCGAGCTCTGCTCGACCGCACTCTCGGAAACTCCCTCGACCGGCTTTTCAACCTCGCCATCCACAGCTTTCTCTTCACCGTCGACCTCGACTCCAATCTCGGCCTCGACTGTCGCCTCGGCTTCGGTTGGCGCAACTCCATCTCCCTCCTCGGCCACCGTCCCGACAGTCATCACGGTCTCCTCCCTCCCTTGCCTCGAGGGCGCCACGCTGCCGCTCTCTTCCCTCCTCCATCGCTTATTGGGATTCCGACGCAGTGCTTTCGGAACACGATCCAGCTCGGGCGGGGACTCAAAGTAGATCCTGAACCGGTTCTGATTAGACTCGTGCGAGGCGCTCAAAGGTTCGTTTGGCTTTCCGTGAGTGAGAATGTAGTCTCCGCTGCGCTTCTTCGGCGAGGACCCTTCGTCTGGCGCAGAGGATCAGCTAGAATTATCACAGTATGGAGGATTACTCACCACCTTCTGGCGACTTGGCCTTGCGCTTTGCGCCGCGCTTCTCTTCAACAGTCTCAGAATCAGGCTCATGCTTCACCTCGACGTCCTCAGTCTTGACACCGGGTTCGCCAACACCTCCACCTTCCTCTTTCTCAACAGTCTCCGAGCTTGCACCAGCTTCGGCTTCTGGCTCCGCTTCTGCCTCCTCTCCCTTTACATCCTCCACCTTGACCTCGACCTCCGGCCCAGACCCAACCTCCTTGACGTCATTGGCCGACTCGGACTCTGCTGTTTGCCCATTCACATCACCCCAGCTCCAGCCCAGACTCTTCATCTCGATCCCGACGATTCTGAAATCCGTCATCGTCGTCTTTGCCTCCTTTTCCTTTTCCCTCTCTCTCTCTTTCTCCTTCCGCTTCCTATCGATCTCTCGGTGGTGATGGGCGTTTGGGTGTCTTGGGAGTAGATCAGACCTCCTCATCCCGCTCGGACCCTTGGGCGCGTTGGCCATGCCTATGGTCGAGCCACCACGTCCAAGACCTCTTCCACCTCGTAATGGCGGAGCGACGGGGACGACGCCTCCCATCCTCACACCGGGGATACCGGACATTGGAGCCTGGGGAGCAAAAGGCAAGACTGGGGGCGGACCATTTAATCCCAAATGAATGGGCGGTCTGGAAGTAGGTGGCGGGGCAGAAGAACGGGAAGGGGCGTTAGCAGGAGCAACGGGTGGACGGGGTGGGATCCCCGAAGAAGCAGGAACTGGGTTCGTAGTTGGAGGATTGGGATTGAAACCCGGTTGACCATTGTTTATGCCGACGGGTCTGACAGGCGGTCTATTCGATTGCATGCCTACTCCAGCGGGACCTTTCGGTCCGTCAAATCTAGGTCTCTTGGCCGGGGGTATCGAGGGTGGAGTGTGTACCGGTGGCCTTGAGGATGGTCCAGAGGGTACTCTTCCCATCATCTGAGGATTCTGCTGGAAGGGTCGATTGGGCGGTGGACCCGGACTGGGGGATGGGCGAAAGTTCTGAGGAGGGTATTGCTGGGGTGGACGGGGTGGACCATTGTACTGCTGATATGGCTGTTGTGGTCCGTTGAACGGTTGTTGTGGTCCCGCCGGCGGTCGGTATGGCGCTTGAGCGGGCTGCTGAGGACCGAAAGGTTGAGGTGGGTATCCCGGTTGGGGAGTTTGATAACCTCCTTGTTGTGGTGGTGTACCTTGATACCCAGCCTGAGCGTTGTATGCGGGTTGTTGCCCAGCGTATCCCGGTGCTACAGCTTGATATCCGGCAGGGTATGCCTGTGCTGGTGGTGGTCTATACTGGGATGGACCTGCATGAGGTTGTGCAAACCCCTGTCCTTGAGCCAAGTGCTGTTGTTGAGCAGCACCTCCGTAGCCATAGTTCGCGTAGGGGTTTTGACCCGCCGGAGCAGCTGCACCTGAGCCCGCTTGTGCCGTTGCAGCGGGATACGCCTGTCCTTGTGCCTAAAACGCAGATGGATTGTCAGCGGGAGCAATGACCATGCCTCTGTATGGACTCACCTGGTAGTATGCGGCCCAGGCAGCGGCATGAGCGGCCGCAGCGTCCTGTTGTTGTTGATAGCCAGGTTGAGGGGCCGGTCCGGCTGGAAGCGGTGGTGCCGGTCCTGGCATCACCGGAGGCGTGTATGGTTTCGCAGGGAGAGGCATGGCCCTCTCCTTGAGCTGTGTGACCACTCGTATGGGGTGGTTGAGGTTGACCTTTGCGGTGATATGAGCTGTCCAAGGTGTTGTATAGGGGGTGATAGAGACGGATGGACAGAGATGCGCAAAGAGGGACATTTCGAGTCTAGGTTAAAGTGGGTGGGTTGATTAAATTACGTCATCATCACCCACCCAACGCGTTGTCATCGTCCACCCTCTCTCTATACTCTACTCTCTCTTATACTCTCCATCGCATATACCCCATACCACAGCGACAGTATGCCAGTACCAGCAGTCACCACCAGTGCAGGTGAGTCAAAAGGTCAAAGCTTGGAAAGAACTCTCCGCTGACACCGCTTAGCTGGTTCGTTGAGCCTGCTGGACGATGAAGACAAGGATGTCAGAGTGTATGCCCTCCAACACCTACTTGCGATCGTACCCCAGTTCTGGGCAGAGATCGCCGACAAGGTGGACAGGATGTGAGCTATCGACTGCTCCAGATGCACAACAGTAGCTCATCGTATCGTTTAGCGAGATTCTGGCCGATCCTCAACAGAATGCGCTGCCTGCAAACGCTCGACCACAGGCCGCTCTGCTAGCATCCAAAGTGTACTTCTACCTCGGAGCCCTGGATGAAGCAGTAGACTTTGCGCTCATGGCTAGAGGAGCATTCGAGAAAGAGCCAGAGGGAGAGTACAGGAAGACCATCATCGGTGAGTATGGTTCAATGCCTCCGGAGCACTGCCTAACTCTCTTCAGCTGGATGTCTCGACAAAGCCATCACGTTGACCTCTGAGGGTCAGCAGCTCGATCAGAACTTGTCTTCGATCGTGGACGGCGTCTTGAGGAGCAGTACCGGCGAGAATGGAAAATTGGTCAGTGCAGCTGGACGGCTCTCCTCGGTCCTACAAGCTGATACCTCGCAGGCGATGGGCCTTGCGCTTTCACTACGTCGTCTTGATTTGATCGAGATGCTGTTCCTATCATCGCGAGCACCACCTTCCGACTCTGCATCGGCTGCTTCTCGACCCACTCACGATGAGAGCTTGTTACGATACGTACTCAACGAGGTCGTCAGCGGGACAAGCGGAAGCGAGACGCTTCCTGCGTCAGTCAAGACTGCTGTAAGTGCACTCCAACGCCTTGTAGTGTCAAGCTGACACATCCCCAGCTCTTCAGCACCCTACTGAGACTCTTCAACCAATCCCCCTCGCCAGACTACAACGCCATTACCACCCTCTGGGTCCAATCCGACGCCCATGACGCTTGTGCCGATGCTCTCGTAAAACTGCTACAAGATGGCAAAACGCTCGAAGCATACCAGATTGCCTTTGACATTGCCGAAGTAGCCACCCAAGCATTCGTCGAAGGTGTCAGGAGGCGGGTTGCCGAAGTTGGACAAGGAGCCGAGGACGTAGAGGACAAAGAGGACAAGCGAGTCGTCCTCAACGACATTCTCCGGGGCGTCAAGAGTGCCGAGTTGTTCCTAAATTTCCTCAACAAGAACAACAAGACCGACATGTCGATCCTCAAAGTCACCAAAGATTCCCTCGAAGACCGATATTCTATCTACCACTCTGCCATCACATTCACCAACGCCTTTGCCCATTGCGGTACGACTTCGGACAGATTCCTTCGAGAAAACCTGGATTGGCTGGGTCGAGCGAGCAATTGGGCCAAGTTCTCCACGACTGCTGCCCTCGGTCTCATCCACAAGGGCTCTTGGATCAACGGAATGAAAGTGGTCAAGCCGTACTTGCCAGGTGGTAGTGCGCCGAGCAAGTTTAGCGAGGGAGGTGCGCTATTCGCCCTGGGTTTGATATACACTGGTCGACGCGAGGGATGCCAGGATGAGCTGAGAAAGGGTTTGGAAGAGGGCAATGACCCGATCGTCCAGCACGGCGCTGCGCTCGGTCTCGGTGTCTCGGGTTTGGCAACTGCAGACGAGGGTGAGTCAGCTTACCAGAACTTTGTCAGGTCCAGCTGATCAGGGACCTCAGAAACCTACGAGATGCTTCGGGACGTATGCTTCCAGGACAATGCCACCGCTGGAGAAGCCGCCGGATACGCCATGGGTCTGATCATGCTGGGAACCGGTTCGACGAAAGTCATCGATGAGATGCTGCAATACTCGAAAGAAACGACGCACGAGAAGATCATCCGAAGTATCGCCATCTGTATCGCCCTCGTCGAGTATGGTCGGGCTGAAGCTGCCGATGAGACGATCGAGAGGTTGATGGCAGAAAAAGTGAGTGCGGGCTTTGGTCCAAATGAGAAAAGCTAACAGGTGGATAGGATGGAATCCTGCGATACGGTGCAATGTTCGCTATTGCGTTGGCCTACGCTGGTACTGGAAACAACAAGGCGATCCGAAAGTTGCTCCATGTCGCCGTGTCCGATGTCAATGACGACGTTAGACGAGCCGCCGTCACCGCGCTCGGATTCGTCCTGTTCAGAAACTACACCCAGGTCCCTCGAGTCGTGCAGCTCCTCGCAGAGAGCTACAACCCGCACGTGCGACACGGAGCGACATTGGCTCTTGGAATCTCGTGCGCGGGTACCGGTCTTGATGTGAGTGGGAGCTATTTGGCTAGTTGTAACGCGCTGGGTCCTAGCTCTGACTCATGATATTGCAGGCCGCCATCGAGCTGCTCGAGCCATTGACCAAGGACCCGGTGGACTTTGTCCGACAGGGCGCATACATATCCCTCGCCATGATCCTGATTCAACAATCCGAGGCGCAAACGCCCAAATCGGCTGCTATCCGAGAACAGTTTGCCAAAGTCGTTGCTGAAAAGCACGAAGACCCCATGGCGCGATTCGGAGCGTCTCTCGCCCAAGGGATCATCGACGCCGGAGGCAGAAACATGACGCTCTCGCTGTCCACCCGAGCTGGAACACTGGACATGAATGCCATTGTGGGAATGACACTGTTCGTCCAATTCTGGTATTGGTTCCCATTGGCCCACGGACTCGGACTGGCATTGAAGCCGACGGCGGTGATTGGCCTGGATGAGAAGTTGCGGGTGCCGGATATCGAGCTAGAGTGTAAAGCCAAACCCAGCACTTTTGCCTATCCCTCCCCCGCGAAGAAGGAGGTTGAGAAGAAGGAGAAGAAGGCCAAGCCTGCCATGCTGAGTACGACTGCAAAGTTCCGTGCGAGAGAAAAGGTCAAAAAGGAGGAAAAGGGCGAAGCGATGGACACGGTGAGTTCGCCGCTTTACCACTGCATTGTGTCAATCTGACGCAGAGCAGGACGAGCCGGAAGTCGCGCAGGAGAGCTCAACTGCCGACTCTGCCAAGGACTCGACGGCGACGCCGACGAAACGAAGCAAACCATCGGAACCGGCCAGTTTCAAATTGCACAACATGACCAGAGTGACGCCCCTCCAACTGCCCTACATATCCTTCCCCGAGTCTAGCACGTACACGCCCATCCGACCGATAGGCGATTCGGCGCTCAAGAGGCAGGGCGAGGCGGGCGGACAGAGACGACCTGCCGCGGGGGTCAATGCGATCTTTGGCGGCGGAGCGGGCGACAAGAATATCGCAAGCAGGAGCAGTACTGGCGGTAGCATCATTCTCCTGAGGACCAATGGAGCCGGAGCCGAAAGTGAGAGCAAGGAGGGAGGGTTCATCGCTCTCGACAAGAGTCTCTGGCCGGACAATGTGCCAGAAGCCGAGGCGGAGGAGGCGGCGCCAGCGGATGCTGCGCCGGCAGCGGCGGCATCTACAGCGGCTGCAGCTGGAACGGGTGTGCAGATAAACGAGGATGAAGAGGCGCCACCACCTCCTTCGTTCGAGTACCCCTTTGACGACGAGTAGAGGTGTGATCTGCTCATAGAGAAGAGCAGGCCAGAAGAAGGTCATTGCATATACTGCATTGAATGCATCAATGGACTAGACTCCAAGCCTTACCTGCCGCTGTGTTGGTCGAGAACCGGGTGCAAGAGTACAGGTACATTCGGCATCTATAAGGTGGTGATTGATTGAGCTTGAGCTTTAATTATACTTGGTGTTGGTGTCTTCTTCTTCCCCATAGTCTCCCCTGGCCCGCATCACTTTGGCTGCAGCAAGAAACCCTACTCGACGCATCAGACCACCACCCCCGCACGAGTAGCACATGCCACTCACCCTCGCTTCCCGAACGCTAAACAACCACATCCATCTGCCCTCCCGTCGTCCTTGGCCCTGTTGATCCTTGACCCCTTCGCGGACCATGGCCGCGACTTGATCCCTTATACTGTCGTAGTAGCTCCTCTCGGAGTTGGGCACCGTTGCCAAAACCCCTCTCCAGACCTCGTCGTCGTGTATCCAGGCCGGGTCCAGGGCGAGGTTGGCCACTACTCCAGGTGTGAGGTCGACCCCGACAATTGGCAGTGTAGTCGAAGAGGCTGTCGCAAACTCCGTCGCTACCGATCGATCAGCAAGTATTCTGGAAATTGTAGACGCAGTAACTCTTCTCAAAGAGATGGACCGCCACTCTTCTGGAAGACGCAACTGTGGGTGGACGCGGGACCCACCTTTGTCATAGTACACCGACTTTGAGGTGTGACGGTGTTTCCGCACTGGTTTCCCTTTGGTCCTGACGTTCGCGGCCGGTTCGGGGGGCAAGATCAATTTGATCTCCGGACCCGCTTTCATCTCCACGCTCAGAGCTGCTGCTTGAGCGGATGGAATCGAGCCTTCTGCCGAAGCATAGTTCGCGTCGATGCGCCTTTGCTCGGCTATGGCCTGCCTCAACCATCCGCACAGGTCGTTCCGGGGCACTAGGGCAGGTGTCAGCGTTCAGCATGCACACAAAGTCTTTATTGGGGACTCCTTGGAGGGAAGGGAAGGGCACGAGGAGAAATGACGTGTTCGACAGAATGTACTGGCTAAAGGCCCAGAACTAGCGGAAAGACTGCACTCACCCTCTTCTTCCGATCGTCGGAGGATGGCGCGGACCTTGACCACGGGCCGGTTTGCTCGCGGTATGACCAGGAATCTGCCCCGTTGGTATCAGCATCGACCATCTTCCCGCTGGATCGACAACAACCCGTAGTATCACTTACAGCGTGTTTTGCTCGAGACACTCCGCCGCGACTTCCTCCAGAGTCCGCTCATCGTCATACTGCAGATCTGCGCGGATGCCCGCTCGCCACAGCTCCCCTATCACGGAGAGCCGGGACGCGAGATCGACCTGTGACACCGAGGCGACGTACACGTCGCAGCGCTGAATCCGATGAGTGTGATGGAGGATCTTGTTCAGGGCGCGACTCACCGCTGGACTCCAGAATCCGAAAGACCGCTCGTCCTCGTTCTCCCGGGTCATCAGGCGGGTAGAGAGCGAGCTCTCGTATTTGCGCACCATACGAGCTAGCTGGCTACACGGTCATGTCAGTAGACATCCTCATCGCACACACACGATTGCGCTCGGCAGACGACATTACTCACTCGACCGCGAGGGACATGCAGACGCCATAGACCCGCCTCGACTGGATCTGCTGGGCAGGCTCCTTAAAGTGCTCCAGGAGAGAGTCGTACCTGTGCCCACATCAGCCAAAAGGGGGAGACATAGCCCCGGGCAAGACTCACCTCCCGCCAAAGGCGATGACATCCCGCTGTCTGCCTCGTCTCACGCATTCAAACATGAATCCCCCGCGGAAGAACTGCTTCGTGGTCAGCTCGACGGCAAAACGATTCTGTGGTCTCGCTGGGCGCACCTCTGCATTCCGCGATAGTGTCGGTCTGAATAGGATCTTTCGACTGACTCCACATGCCCTTGCCAGGTTGACAATCGTCGTCATATTGTCCAGTGCCGCCGTCAGACGCTTCTTCGAGGACGGGAACAGAGCCTCCAATTTAGCTCTAACGATTCCCAGATCATCTACTCCTTTGTCAGCAGAGTTCACTCTGCAAAGAGCGAATGCACAGCGTGCTCACCTGTGACGCAGCACTGCTCGAGGTCATCGAGGAGGGGCTTGGATATTCCCGATACGGCTCCGAGGAGAGTTTTGACTTGACTCGGGTTCGAGCCCGCCGCCATGGTCTTGAAAGTTCTCAGTACCCCCGACCTCGACTTCTCTGGCACGGCGCTCAGGATGACCGAGAGCACTGCAACACAAGTGTGATCAGTCTCAACTTTTGTCATGATGCAAGACTGCCTCGCTCACCGCTCTCGTGGCTGATATGGAACTCGTAGTCGACGGGGGCGGACCCTCTCATCCCCCTGAACTCGGAGATGACCTTGTCCACCACGTCCAGTAGTTCCGCCTCGGCCACGCCGGATCTGATCGGGGACACAATATCAAAGCTAAGCCCTGCATCAGCTGCAAGTCAATCTTGGGGGTGAGTTGGGGACTCACCTGAGCTCGCCGCTGGCTCGGGGCTGACCACCGGCCGGGTGGTCAGTGTACCGATATCCCACGTGATACCGCTTGATTCTCTCAATCTGCCTTCTGGTTGCCGATCTCGCCATGCTCAGCACGTCCGACGAGGGTAATTGGATGACCTTGCCGCTTTGGTCTAAGAACCGAACAGCGCTGAGATCGGGAAATGCGCCGAGGAGCGAAGTCTCCGGCATCAACAATGGGAGGTACGTCTCAACAGCGCCGTGTCTCTGGAACAGATCGACCAAGCGCTGAATGACCACAGTGAGCCATACTTGCAGCTCGTCGTCGAGGTCGTTGTCGTAGGTGTAGTCGTCCAGGCGGTTATCAGAGGAAGTGGCGTAGGCGTGGGTGTGGGTGTCGAAGAGGGCGTCGACCAAGGCAGGGTACTGTGAGGATTTCGGGTTGGTGAGCTCTACACCGTCTGTTAGCCTTCTTCACCTTGTGCCAAGTGAAGGGAGGATGATCTGACGCACCGGCAATTGCGAGATCATAATACTCTTTTTGCTTCTCCGGAGCGGGCAAGAGCGGACTGGTGAGCAACTGATTCGCCTGCGGCCTCATCGAGGGATCGTGCCTCAGCAGCCAAGTGACAATCTCCCTCTGATTCATCCTCACGCCGACGGGCCACGCATCCGGAAACGTGATCGTCGAAGTGCGGAGCGCGGTCAGAATGTGTACTCGCTCCATGTGGGTTTTGAACGCGAAGCACATTTCGAAGAAGATGATGCCGAGGGAGTACATGTCGGCCTGGGCGTGTCAGCGATGCGCAATAGCCTCTTGTAGCGACTCGAAAGGATTCTCAGGTGGCTCACCTTCTCGTTGTATGACCTGGAGATGGCGACCTCGGGGGCAATGTACAGGCTGGTTCCAATCCCCGACGTCCTGTCCGATGCTTCATTCCCGTCCGTCGGCCCCGAAGCTGCCTCCACCGCCGACATCTCGGTGGTCTATCGACAAAAGCTCAGTCTGGCTCATCAACCTAAAGCTGTCAAGTGGACTTACGGAAAGGCCAAAATCGGCAATCTTGACATTTCCACTGGCGTCGAGAAGGATATTGCTTGGTTTCAGATCTGATTCCGTATCAGCACAAAGAGGAACGTGAGGGGCTTGGTCGGCCCACCTCTATGCACGATGCCGAGGGAGGACATGTGCGCGAGGGCCTGTAGGATCTGCACTAGGAGTCGCCATACTTCCTCGTCGCTGAGTCCCGCCGTAATGGCCTCCCGCAGCGTTTGCTAGTACAGTCAGCAACAAAGACTGCCTTGGCGATGGTTTTGGCTCACCTTTTCGACAAATTCCATCTGGATGTACAGTATTCTCTGGACTGTATCGTCGTCTGTGGTCGTTCCGGTAATTGAAGCCGAGGGTTTTGACGGGATCGGCACCGAGCTCATACCCTTTCTCCCTCTTGGCTGGGATGGATCCACCGTTCCTGCACTTGACACTTCGCTCGTCTCATCAGAGTCGTCGTCGTCGTCATCATCCTCGTCTTCGCCATCTTCGCCAGAGTTGGCGAATCGGATGCGCGGGAATGACGCACTTCGAGAACGGTCATGTCGGAGGGAGAGGTCGTCGAAGTTTGTAGCGAAGATGTCTTCATCGTCGTCGTTGCTAGCGCTGGGTGTGGTTGAGTCGGCGGTGCCGACCGATTCGGCAATCGGGACATCGGGTCGATTCGCATCTTCCAGCCAGCAGCCATAGTATCGGACAATATGGTGGTGAGATACTCGGGACAAGCTGTTCACCTCTCGATATACTTTTTGCTCGTTGTCCTCGGGTCGCAATTTGACCTTCTCTACGTGGGTGTGGTCAGCTCAGACATCTGTGCCAGTTCCGTCGAGCTACTACTCACTGATAGCATAAGATCGACCATCGAGCTTGTTACGCGCTTTGACCACCTCGCCAAATCCACCTTTGCCCTATACCGAGGGTGAGTACGATCTCATTGTTTCGACAAGGCGTTGGATCCCTGTATCATCACCGACATCCATCTGGTCGGCGCGGCTGATCACATGACTCACCAAGAACTCGACCTCCTCGAAATCCGTTCGGTATCTCGATAACCGGGGAGCATTGAGGTTCTGGCTTTGGCCAAAGTACGAAAACGTATTGTTATTAGGCGAAGTGCCAAACACCTGGTGTGGGCTCGAGGCCGGAGGCGAGAATGGGGATTGACCTGACACCTATCAGCTTCATTCACAATGTCGTTCTCACCAGTCCATTTCACGCGTCTGGTGACTTCTTCCACATTTCGTATACGATTGAGAGCTTCCTCTGCAGTGAAGCGTTTCTTGATGTTTGGGTTGAGCATGCCGTTCAACAGCTCGACAGTGGTGTCGGACAAGCCGGTCACTACGCCTTGTTCAGCTTACTCCGATTCATCGGGTCGTTCAGCTGACTCACCGTGTTGATATAAGATCTGGAGGTTGGGATACCGATCCAAACTCTGCACTCCGAAGATCATCTGCACGAAGAGTAGTCCGGTATGCCAGATATCCCGCTTGGCAGAGTATGTATACGGCGAGTCGATTTCATCAGGGGAAATCCTGGCGTACTGTTAATACATCTTCTGGGGAGACTGGGGGCAAGAGGCCAGACTTACCAAGACTCGGGGACGCTCTCCTCGTAATGCTTCAAAAATGGGTTTGATCGATGCAGATCAATGATCCTCCGTGCATACCCCGTTCCTGTCAGCTTGGCCACATGAGCCCCAGCCTGAGCGACCAGCAACGTCGACTCGGGATCAATCTCTGCGTTCACCATTAACACATTGTTGCGTAGATAGGCTACTCACGTTTTTGACATCCGCCTTTGCGATGAACCTCCTGTAATCCAGACAAGACCTGAGAGACATGATCCTGCCAAAGCTCAGCATGCGACTTGAACTCTGGAGCAGTACCCACCATCGCGAGGTCCTCTCCGAAGCCATCCCTTGGCATCCACTTTGACAACTTGCCGCCCTCTTGCACATTTTCCGTCAAGATGAACAGCCTTTCCCAGCCTTTCGGCCCTTTATCCCGCTTGACGCCGTATATCCTGACCACATTCTCCGAGTCGACGTCTCTCAACCGGCCGAGTTCCACCGCCATGGCGTCCACCCGCTTCTTTCCCTGTGCTGTCGAGTAGTATGGTCGGGCAAACTCCACCACATGGACCGTAATGACAGGAAGGGTGGCCTTGACAAAGCTCGAAGATCCACTGTCCGGCTCGGCGGTGTAGCTCGTCCAGAGGGGTTCCTTCCGGCCTCCAAACAGGACCCAAGATTGGTGAACGCCTTCATATCCCCGGACTGAGATGGGCTCGTCCAAGATGAGTTCTCGCACTTCCAGCTCTCCGTCCGCCAGCGTGGCGAGAGATTCCTGCCGTCGCCGGGCGGCTTCCTCAAGCACGACCTGATTCGCCTTTTCGACCTTTCTCGAGGCGTCCAGTTGAATCTTCTCGGTGAGAAGCCTGTTTTGCGCTTCCTCCTGCGCTTGCCGCTGCTCGCGTTCCGCCTGGCTCTGTGCGAGCTCGGCCTAGAAAGATGTCAGTGCTGAGCGAGCTAGAAGTGAAGGCAATGATGGAGCTGGATCCAAAGCTGAAAGGCGGATATCGAGAGAGACTACACTTACCGCTCGTTGAGCCTCCTCTCTCTGAGCCATCTCCTCCATGAGTGTAGGCCCCTTCTCGCCTGGCTTGGGAAGTGGGACGTGATTAGTCGATATCCAGTCCACTATCATGTCCGCTATCTATAGTCGAGGTATCAGCACCATCTTAGACAAAGCAGAGTAGCTCCCTCACGTCATAGATCATGGCCGAGCCTAGGTGGCTCTTTGCCTGATCCTGGACTATCTTGTTCAGCGCGAGCACCTGTGCCGGGGAGACATTGACGGGATCTTGCAAGGCGAGCAGAGGCACGTGACTTGGATACAGCTACCAATCATCTCAGCTGATCATCCTCAAACAAACCAGAGCCGGCTAGCTGACCTTGGTAAACTTCCCCTTGAGGGTCACGGACACCCGCTCATCATAGGCCTTCAACCTGACCGACCACCATCCTTCCTCGATGATAGTGCCCCATTTCGACTTGACGGGCGGTAGATCCGTCCAGTCGGCCTAAGTTTGCGATCAGTACTGCTCATGCACAGCTCTCCATTACGTCGGGGCAAGCGGTCATCTCCACAAGCACACAGAGAGGGAAGACGGACCCACCCCGTATATCGCCCTGAGCGCCTGTAGCTCCTCTTCCTGAGGAGAGGGTTCAGTATCTGACATTCCACATCGGTGCAGTTTGGGTCCACGGGGACAAGACACAAGTGAGAGGTGTATAGAGGTGGGTGGATTGAGAAGGAAGAAGAGGTAGTGTTGAGGTAGTAAGTGGTATGGGTGTAGAAGTGACTGTCCACGGTACCCAGCTTATCCTCAAACATGCTTCGGGTAATCTCCGGAGAAACTAGCTGAAACACCATACAGTGACGTGTGGACCTCCACCCTGCTGTCGACACTCTTCCTTGCTCTATCTCACACTATCTCACACTAGGCCTATAGGAGGGGGGTATGGGCGTGCAGAGAAAGCTCATAGGATCGCTGAGAGCGCCGAGGAGTCTCCTCGGAACACAGGCGATGTCATCAGCTTCGAAAGGCCCGGTTCGTCTGGTTCTCTTTGACATATTCGGTAAGTAAAGCGCTAAGCACTTGACACTCCAAGTTGATCATGCTGAGAAGGCTAGATACGCTATGCACCCCCCGTATCCCCATACACGAGCAGTATGTCCCTGGTCTATCATGATCCACCAAGCTTGCTGCTGATCGACGTGGCAGATACCATGAAGAAGGCATTCGAGCCGGTTTGCCCAGTGACAAGGTCACGCCAGACTCGGTAAGATCCGCCTTCAAGCCAGGTATGAGGCCCAGAGAGATAAATGGGGCTACTGCTGATGACGGACCAGCGTTCAAGGCGATGGAAGTGAGGTGGCCTGTATATGGAAAACACTCCAAGCCGGCTTTGTCCCCTGAGCAGTGGTGGACAGAGTTGATCAAGCAATGCATGCTCGAAGCTGGTGCGGCAGAGAAGGGTGAGTGTACTTTCATCGTTTCGTCTTGTCCAATCGGAGATGTTGTGCGCTGCCTCTCTCGGTCGACAGGATGCGGGTATGGACACAGTTCACAGCTTGCTGACACAGGATGTAGAAGTGGAGGGAGCCATCCCGACACTGGCTCCAGCTCTCTTATCCCGTTTCGAGAGTGAGAAGGGGTATCGACCTTTTCCAGAGACGCTGTCTTCGTGTGAGTCACCATTGGAGCTCGGTGCGGCGGTCTTGTTGTATTAACATCTTTGCTTCCAGTGCGAAAGCTGACAGAGTCTGGTGTCAAGATTTCCATCGTCTCCAACGCTGATCCACGGATTCGTGAGTGCATCTCCGCCGCTTGGTATCAATCCTCTACAAGCGTGCTCCTCAGCGAAGCAAACGACGATACCATTGATATCACTCACAGCCATCGATGCAAGGGGACTGACTCGTACTCTACTTAGTTCGAACGATTGACGCGCTTGGGATCAGCCCATACCTTACCCACCCACCGACACTGTCTTGGGAGGTGGAAGTTGGCAAGCCCGATAGACGGATTTTCGAAGCCGCCTGCCGTGCGTGCGGGGAGACACCGGGCCAGGGGATTCTGTTTGTGGGTGACGAGCTGAAAGCGTGAGTCTGCGCCCATCATACCGCCATAAGTGTCTACACTTTGGTAGAACGGCTACGTTGCTGACATACTCGCCGCAGTGATTATCACGGGTCGAAAGATGCCGGACTGGAAGCCCGGCTGATCCGTCGGCAGGGCTCGTGGAGTGATGGGGCAAATAGATCACCTGGGGAGGATCTCATCGGGGTGCATTGCGTGGAAACACTAGAGGAGATCGTAAAAGAGGTGGAGGAGAGGAATCATGATGGATGAACCGACTGATCATGGACAGACGAGGATGCACGACTGAGAGCGGCATCAAGTCGTATCAGGATCATTGCAAAGCGATCAAGGCGCAGACAACCTGTAGATAGAGACATGCATTGTCCTCTAGTAAGTAGCGATACAACATGGAATGTGGACCAAAACTGTCCAAGGACCGCTAACCTCAGCCTCCGTTTTACCGCGAAGATCTGGCTACCGTTCGTCCCAGGTGCCATTGGCGTAGAGCACGATGGGATCGGTATAATCCTGCGTGGAACCATTGACGGAGAACTACACCGTCATATCAGCCACAGACCACGGGTGCAAGGGTTCTGAAATTTGATACGCACGGCAAGTCGGAAGAAATGATCGATGGAAGGATCGAGCCCGAGAGTGGATATGGGATAACCTAAGCAGGTCAGCGGACTGTCACGTTCACCAACGGGCTTTCAAGCAATCAGAGAGGCTTCACACCAGAAACGCGCTCTCGCCTTGTCTCTAGGATCTCATGCCCCCGACAACGCGATTCGTATCAAGACTCACTGCTATTCGTGGCGTTGACTACCCGCAGCACATCGTCCACTACCATAGCCACACCTTGATACCCGCTGTCCAAATCGAAACCCGCCAAGGGGAGCCACGAGATGATGCTGGCCGTGCTGTTGTCCTTGAGGAAGAGAGGGGTGCCAGTCCCTGCGAAAGCGTCGCCGAGGAGCTGAGCTGTGTCAGACGTGTACATTCTCAACGAGAGCTTTTTGCAACGAGCAGAAGAAAGGCTGAAAACGTCGTTGGAAGGAGAAAAGCCTTCGACTCGTGCAAGTACTTCCTCCTCGGGACGATGACGAGAATGGTGTGGGTGATGGACATGGTGCAAAGGCGGTGGGAGTCTGCAGCGGAGGGTAGAGCAGGACTGGATGGGGCTGGACGCAGTACGCGGCGTGAAAGTCTCTTGAACGTGACACCCAGACCTCGAGAGCCACGGACACGACCTCATCATCGTATCGTCACTCACCGATGCTGTATACTCCAGTATACTATCCCAGCCCCATCTCCCTGTTCCATCCAGGAACAAGCCCAGCGCAAATGCCTGGCCGAAGAGGGAGACGCGATTTGGTAGCGAAAGTACAGGTATAGCGGCTAAGGCGTAGAGATAGTGATGGAGACGCAGGGTGTAATCTGGGATGAAGGCGAGAACGAGGAGGATCGGTGCTAGCCAGATATACCTGGCCAAATAATACTGCAGCATCCCAAACTTCCTCGCTTGCCAAGCTTGCACCAGGACCAATAGCAGAACGACAACAATGATCACCACGAGGGCGATGACTCCGCTGGCGGATAGCTCGCCGTACCCGAGCCTGTCTATAGGTAGCGAGGCGAATATAGTGGATGACTCTACGCCGATCCAAAACCCGGCGCCTTGCCATAATGCCGTTTCGAGGGGTAAATGGGTGAAAGCCTCCAAGGTCCGTTTGAACGACAGCCTCCACATCCAATACCCAGCGGCGAGTGTTGGCGGCAGTCGACCAAGCACCGTGTCCCAGTTGGGCGGCTGAGTTGGTGGATTGGAGAGAAGTAGGATCTGGACGAATCCCAGCAGAAGTAGTATCGTAAACAGGACCCCTGGTCGGGGCGAGAGAAGAACCGTGGTGATCAATAAGCAGACGGCGTTGACACTAGTGATGATAGGATGGAGATCCATACATCCGGAGGAGGAGAGTGATGATAGGGCAAAGGCGCCGTAGAATTGCGGGGCGAAAGAGAGCGATTGGACTCCATTGGAAGAAGAACCTATTAAACCGGACACGCCGGCCGGATAGTCCAATGCGCGTAGGTCGACACATCCACCAAGCGAGGCTGAGATCAAGCCTGCGTGTATGGCCGAGGGACATACCCAAGAGTCAGCCCTAGGATGGGGTCAATAATCGACGTGATACTGTATCCTCGCTCGCAAGGAGACGCACCTATAGGTACGATCTTCAGATCCGCCAATGACCAACGGAACGTCATTGACTTCTTCCCCTCCTACCCATCTCGGATTCCCCAGTGTCACATCTAGACAACGCCCCATGCAGCGATACTGCCCAGACACCAATGCGTCGACACAATCCGTGCCGTTGAGCCCACAGCTATCTGGCGGCCAATCGCTCCATACCGATGCGTTACAGGCGATAATGTCCGGCGAGGGGCGGTAATACTGTTCTCTGATCAACAGCACAAACGCCATTGCCCACAGAGCCAAAAAGGGGTATAGCCCATAATGCAATTTCCATCGCTGACTCCAATTCCGTATCTTCGGATCGATGGGCGTCGAGCGGCTGAACGACGATAGGGTCAGGGAGAGCGATAATGACGCCTGGGGTATGGGCAGTTGGTTATCGGGTATAGGAGTCGATGGACCAAGTACAACTCGAGAATACCGTATCAGCCTGGGTAAAAGCGGTATCGAGTGGATGAATCGGCCGAGCCGCCTACGTTGTCGACGAGATCCAGATTGTGTCGACGAAGAGGTATATGTCGTGGGTAGGCGAGGTGACGAGCGACCATCGCTGCCAGAGGCGAGGTCCCCGGCGTAGAAGTCCTTGTCCTCTCGGGACGGAGACAGCTGACTCGTCATGATGGACACGGACGGAGAGTCATTGATCATACAGCGAGGATCTTGAAATCGTGGGTCTGCTCTCTATAGGTGTAGAGTAGAGTAGCTGGATGGTCGATCCTTTGAGTTTTTGATCCGTTGCGAGTAGCGAGGCGGCGATCGTGGATCGCGCTCCTACTGTACGGTTTATGTCCAAGTCGATAGCTCAATGCCGCCCGTAAGGTTACATGACAACGTTGACATCTTGGCATGCCCGGCCGCGGCACAATGTTGAAAGTTGATGTCTCGCGATCGGATACGAGTACATCGGAGATCGCCGCCCGCCTGCTGTGGTGGTGAGAGCGGGCTCTGTGATGGCGAGAACAGAGCAATCGATCTCCAACCAGGCCTGTGATTCCCTATGATATGAATGCGCTGAAACCTCCCGCCATCATCACTTGGCCCCCCATCGCCATCGTCGTTGTCTTGACCGTGGATTGACTGCTGTTGCCACTGTCGGCCGAGTGCCACGTGGCTGCCACGCGACGAGGAAATCACCCCAAAAGTCAGTCGTGTCATACCCAAGTCATACCTCAAAGTCAACCTCATCTGTCTCTGGCATCTCTAACCCTCCGACATACTCAGCTCCATCATGTCCAACGATCTACTGGCCGCGGCTACTGCCTGGCTTGCTGCCCACCCCAAAGAGGCGGGCGGACTGATTGCCATTATCGCCCTGGCGTTCTTCTACCTCAACAGGAGTGAGTGGGGATAGCGAGCGAGCGAGGGCGTGTCGCCTTGTCGGCTATCGCTACAGTAATGTGTATAGCTCTAGTACATGACTGACTCTACCTCAGGCGTTCCGAGAAAGGTGCTGGATCCAGTGGAGTGGAGATCATTCACTTTGCAAGCCAAAGATGCCTTGTCGCACAACACTGCCCTGTGAGTACTGGTTCAAGATGGGCACAGGGCTCTAGACTCTCTTTACCCACACTGACAGCTTGTAGCTACCGATTCGCCCTCCCCCATCCCAACGACACGCTCGGCCTGCCTATTGGCCAGCACATCTCCGTCATGGCCGAGATCGACGGCAAGCAAGTCATGCGATCCTACACCCCCACCACGCTCGAGGAGGATAAGGGCCATTTCGACCTAGTCGTCAAGACGTACGAAAAGGGAAACATCTCTCGATACCTCTCTCTCCTCACCATCGGTCAACAAGTCAAGATCAAGGGCCCCAAGGGAAAGTTTCACTACCATTCCAAGCTCGCCCCGAGCCTGTTGATGATTGCGGGCGGAACGGGTATTACGCCAATGTACCAGATCATCAAGTCGTCCGTCCAGGATCCAAAGGACACTACGCAGCTATCTCTCATCTACGCAAACGTCGAGGAGGACGATATTCGTGGGTTAAGCTATGTCTATCGAGAGTGGAGCTGACGGACTGTAGTCCTTCGAAAGGAGCTGGAAGAGTTGAGAGATAAGTCCAAAGGTCGATTTGTCCTCTACGTGAGTTGCATAAACTTCTTCGGAACACAGCCACGCTCTTCATCTCACTAAATCTCTGCATAGTACGTCCTCAACAAGGTGCCCCAAGGGTGGACTGGCGGCGAGGGCTTTATCACCAAGGAGATGATCGAGAAGCACATGCCGGAAGACGGTCCCGGCTCGCCAGAACACGGTATCGGCCACAAGGTCCTCATGTGCGGCCCCCCTCCTATGATGGGTGCTATGAAGTGGGTACCATAATTCAAATTGCCTTTATGGCTATAGCTGACTGTTCCCAGGGGTCACCTCAAGGAGCTGGGATACCCCGCCCCAAGGACCGTGTCCAAATTGGAGGACCAGGTGTTCCTCTTCTAGAGCGGCGGTCATCGGCTCGAAATTCTCCTCGACGAAATGCGACATGACAACTCGACGACACCTATCGAAAGTAGAGATTAGAAGATGCAAACGTCTGGGCCGGAGAAGATGACTGACCTCCATGACCACGCTTATCACCGTGCGCTGATCCGAAGAAATACTGACCGGTGAAAAACAGTCCAGGGGTATACTCGCTCTCGGCTCTGCACGGCATGAACTCCAGACGAGATGCGGTGCAATCGTAACGCACGTACCAAGTGCAATACGTAAGACTCGGGACAAAGGAGATCGGCGCTCCCACTCCTGGTTTATCAAAGGACGGGCAATTGGTCGGGCATGATGGCATTGGCATTGTTGACGACGCTCGTCAGTGTTGTTCGTTCGCAATGATACCCCGCCTTGTTTAAAGACAGTCATCCAACGAGACGACTCGGCACATTGACGAATCGCAACATCTACCACAACGAGGTCCCACCATCTCGACGCCGACCCATAACGCTCACTTGGCAATGTCGTGAAGCTCGAGGAGGCGATACAAAGCAATGACGGGACGATGGACATTGGCCGCAGTGCTGCTGTACGCCGCAACGGGGATTTGGGGACAAAGCACCAACACCACGTGCGTCCACGATGCAAGCACGGCTTGGTTGTTCAGCTCGGAGGGCGCTTCGCCATGGTGAGTACCGTCTCCAGATTTTGTTATGGCATGTGTGTATCATCGCTGCATCATCCTTTGGCTGTTGTGGAGCTGTCGGTTTGCTTCACTTGCCAAGACATACCAAAGAGCCATCTGCTGACACCCTCTGCAGCCTAGTATGGTCTAGGATCCAATCCCTCTGCTTGGCACAAGATGCATACATCAACGTCCCGCCATTACTCCCTGCGTACGGGTACAACTCTCCTCAGAGCCCTGGGTCGGGTTGTCAGTGTAATGTCGTGTCTTACGCCTTGATGGCGGGGTGTTCATGGTGAGTGCATCGGGGAGTTGCTCCCCAGGCTGGAGGTCGAATTCGGCTGGTGGCTGACTACGCTTAGGTGTCAAGTTGGGGATACCAACTCCTGGCTGAGCGAAGCTGACTGGAAGGCCGGCTGCGATACCTATATTGAGGACGGGTGAGTAACTCTTGGAGGCCGTACAAAGAAGGTCAATACTGACAACTTGACGATAGACTGGGCTTCGAGGAGAGTGTTGTGGTGATACCGGCGTTTGCGTGGCGGCCATGGCAGGGTGAGTGGGAGTGGATTTCCATCTGCGCGCAACGGACGCAAGGCCTTAGAAAGGACAAGGGCAGACATCAGGACTTGGCTGGAGACTTTAAACATAATGAGACGAGTTCATCAGGCTGACCCGATCTAGGCTCTCGATGGGCAGCGCTGTCAGCTTCTTCGTCAGCATCATCATACTTAACACTCCGGCCCACAGGCACCACCTCGCTCTCTAGGTCTCTACCGCCTATAACCTCAGCTCCATTCACCTCGACGTCCACAAGCCCTTCTACCTCGGCTTCTTCGCGATCCGCCTCTCCGTCTACATCTGCAGCCGCTTCAGACCCTCCAGAGCCGGAAAGCTCGCCGGCGAAGAAGTGGGGTCCCATCGTCGGTGGAGTTGCTGGTGGAATTTTCGCCCTAGTCCTGCTCTTCTTCCTCATCCGATGGATGCGGTCTCGGAACGACAGTCAAAATGGTGCTCGAGGAAAGCCGGTGGTGAGGTACAGAGGCGACGAGGACGACCGCGAAAAGTCCTTTTTGGGAATGTTTGGCGCCAAGAGAGGATCGATGGGCGGAGAGAGGAGCACTCGGGGGAAGAGGAGGGAGACAGACTTGATAACGGATCCACTGGCGTTCACCACTCCTCGACAAGCTCCCAAGACACCTGGCGATGTGAATCCAATGCGATACACCACCACTCAGACCAGAATCAGGGATAGAATGTCTTCCGATAGTGACGGGTCGAGTATATTCGATCCAAGGCGCAACCTCCCTTCGCACCAGAATCTGGGCAGTAGGAGCGAGTTGATTGTGGATATGGACGAGGACGATTCCCTGTCTTCAGGGCGGACAGGACTGGGAGACGGAGCGAAAGCTCAATATGAGCGGGCGGGGGAGAGTAGTGCGAGAAGAATCGCACCTTCCCGATCCCAAGATTTCACCCAACCACGGCCATTCTCAGAAGTGCGCACCCTTCCGTCGCTGTATGATCCGCCTACCGGAGCGGCGAGGTACACCGTGACAAGTCAGTACACCGAGGGTACGCCAGATGGGAGAGGAAGAGAATTGTTGGGGTCAACAATCATGTCGTCGCCAATGCCGCTCAGCCCGGAGAGTCGGTACCCCGGTACGGAGCGAGGGGACAGAGCGTCGAGAATGTCCAGAGGGACGATAGGCGAGGCACTGGGTAGTGGAAGAGGAAGAGATAGGGAGAGTGAGCAGTTTTGGTCTAGGCAGAAACTGCCTCCACTGCCTAGAGGCGTCTCGGACGAGAGTCGGACGGGTTGAGTGTCAGCGTGGTGGAGAAGGTGGAGATCTTGAGACTATAGATCGACGGATGATCGTTGTACAAGACCCTGCGTATGTCTCGCATGAGATAATGTTATCCCATGCATGTAGCGAGTATAGCATCTCGACATATATGCCCCGATCCCAAGCCTACCCCAGTGCTCGCCATCATCGTCGTCGTCACGATCACCGTCTAGTGTATGGTCCTGTCGGTTAGGATGGTAGCCGGCGGGGCAAAAGTAGCGGCGCCCGGGGAACCAATCGACAGGTTCTCGTCAGCCAGAGATACACCTCGCTCTGCTTTCATCTTTACCTCCTTCTAGGCTACTCGATCTGTGTGAATAGAACCAAGGAATTGACTGCCCAACATGTCGCAGTCCATCTACACCGATGCTTCCAATGAGGAGATTGACAGGGTAAGTTGACTCCCCAAAAATGGAGTACTGACCCTCCTCTCAGGCATACAACCGTCTCAAAGACAAATTCGCTACCCATGCCACCAAATCCCTCGCGTACAGGCTTTACCACCTCAAGCAGGTGGCATACATGATCCACGACAACGGGGCAGCCATCTGTGCCGCCGTCAAGGCAGATCTGGACAATGGCGGGTTTGCCGTCCAAATGACCGATGTGAGTGTGGACAAGCAAGGGGTTGGGAAGTTCGCTTATGATATTTACTCAGCTCGTCCCGATCATCAATGAGGTCGACCTGGCAGTGAGGAGACTGGCGACTTGGATGAAGGACGAGTACAGGGTCGGAGACTCCATGCTGTCTTTCAAGTCAATGAGTGAGTGAAGGGTCGATGAAGGTGCCGTCAAGTAGGACTAGCTGATCTGATCACCGTCTGTAGAGCCTAGGATCGTCAAGCAGCCAAAAGGCGTCGTCCTGGTTAGTACTACCGTATGACTATGAGCATTCTGATGTGGTTGCTGATCGTATGAACCTGAAACAGAACATCAGCCCATGGGTGAGATCCAGAACCAGCTCAATCCCCAATCCACCGAGATGCTGATTGAACCCAAACTTTAGAACTTCCCCTGGCAGCTCACCATGATCCCTCTTGTCAATGCCATCGCGGCCGGATGTCCGATGCTTATTAAGGTGAGTAACTCAAGGACACACGTCGTGCCTGGTACCCCTCCCTTTCGTTCGAGTTACCGCCGGCAGTTTCTTGATGCCAAGCTGACACTAGTCGTCCTCGACAACAGCCGTCCGAACATTCCCCGCGATCTTCGGCACTCATGGCGAGACTCATCCCCACATACCTCGACTCGGAGGCCTATGCTGTCGTGCTCGGTGGTCCTGACCAATCGACCTACCTGCTGGAGAAGCAATGGGGACACAGTGCGTCCGCTCGGCGAGGCCCACTGTCAGATAGCAAGCTGAAACACCACAGTCATGTTCACTGGGTCTGGCAAGATCGGCAAGATCGTAGCCAAAGCCGCTGCAGAGACGCTCACCCCTTCAACCCTTGAGGTAAGCTCATCCAGCAGTGCATAGCAGCATGATGGCTGATATGTCACAGCTCGGTGGTAAAAGCCCGGTGATCGTGACCGAGTGTGCCAACCTCAAGATCATCGCCAGGCGAATGTTCTCAATCAAGCAGCTTGTCAACGGGCAGATGTGTGGTAAGTTCACAATATGATCACAGCTTTGCCAGCCCGTATCATCCCCTCTGACGTTCACAGTCGCACCCGACTACATCCTCGTTGCTCGAGAAAAGGTCGACGAGTTCATCAAGGTCTGCTCCGAGACGTAAGCAACCTCACTAGCACTCCTAGCCTTATTGACACCCCTCGTTTCAGCATGGACGAATTCTTCCCCAAGTCCCCCGACCCGAAATCCCTCTTGCACGCCTCTATGACTTCCCGACAGCGCTCCCAGGGCGACTTTGACCGACAGATGGGATTCCTGGAAAAGGCCGAGTCCGAGGGCAAAGTCGTCTACAGGGGTGAAACCGACGCCACTACCCGACGAATGGGCTTTAGTCTGGTCAAACTTGCCGAAGACGGTAAAGGCGAGTCTGGCGGACTGGTCGAGCAAGAGATTTTCGGGACCGTCATCCCGATCATCCCGTACTCCGTGAGCCTTGACTCCACGCATCCTCATATCACGATCTGACGCAGAGTTCTCGCGTAGAGCCTCGATGCGGCTATCAAGTACATCAATGATAGGCCACACCCCTTGGCTTTGTACGTGTGCTCGGGCAAGCGCTCGATCTTGACAAAGGGTGAGTGACCATGGATGATTGATATCTCAAGTCGAGGGCACTGACGCCATCGGCAGTGCTCCACGAGACCATCAGTGGATCTGTCTGCTGGAACGAGTTTGGCTTTGCAACTCTCGGTAGGGCTTTTCACGACCAATACGTCTGCATCAAGAGCTTATGACTGCCTCCAGCCCGATCTCTGCCGTTTGGAGGTGTTGGTGATAGCGGATGTGGGTCAAAATTGCCTTCAAGCTTAGCTATCGCCATACTGACATTTCCAAGGGGGCTCGTACCATGGCTATGACGGATTCAAAGAGTTCACCCACTTCAAGTGTGAGTACCGCATCTCCAAGCAGTTGCTTCGTGACGTCGGCTGATGAACGTCCTAGCTACGCTTGAAATCCCCTACTAGTGAGTCAAGCGCAATCCTGGCCTCCTAGTGTTATTGGCGCTGACAGTCCCAGCTTTGAACCCCTCATGTCGGTCCGATACCCGCCCATCAGCAATATCCGAAAGAAGATCTTCGGGTACTTGATGTACGCCGGCATCCCCTTCTCCCGACCGAAATCGGTCGAGGCAGAGGCTAAGAAGCTGTGGTGGAAGAAATGGCGATTGACCATGATCCTCGCGGTGTTGATTGCCGGCGGTGTGAGCTCGGGTACTATCGCCGGGGCGATAGCCAAGGTTAGGGGAAAGCTCTAGGTTCATCGGCGGGGCCGGCCTTGTGTTTTGGGTATGTGGGCAACGGGTCACTGGGTACTAGGGAGAAGTGTACATTCCGAAGAATAGTAGTCGGTAAGCCGAGTGAAGTTTTGGATGTAAAGTACAAGTACGTGTTATGCTACGACCATCTGTGTGAAATGTCCTGCTGATACTTAGAGGCGTGGACTGACGAACTTGCCAACGGATATGGCGGCTGTCGCCTTTTTGTGATTTCTAAGCTGACCGTTTCACCACCAACGATCTGCTGCTCCTTCGCCAATCGCAATACGGTCCTCCTTTCATCGTTCTTCCCCAAGCAGTCGCAGTCGAATCTCGATCAAGACTTTGACCAACCGCATAAATAGGCTCATACCATAACTCATCCCTCACTTTCATCATTCACCCAGTCTGTTATATAACCAAACCAGCAGGGATTCACCTAGGAAATGGATAGCAACAACAGCGTCAACATCCATGTCTCACCGGGACTAAAATTGGCATGGGAGCTGACTCGACAATCGAATCGCAGCTCCACCGCCCCCTCGCCTTCCGAAGTGGAGCAGTCGCGCCCCAATACCGACACCCCGGCAGCTGGCCAGCCTTCGGTGAGTGTGACAATCGAGGAAGCACTGTCTCGGGCGTTTGTCGACAACAAATCTGAGAGCCTTTCTGGAAAATGGAGCGACAACTTCACCATCAACTACGACCACGCTCAGACCCTCATCAAGCTCAAGGGTGATTTGTGGACTTTTGGGCGGAGTCAGGCAGCTGATGGCGGGAGTCGATTCAAGTCACAGCGCGAATGGGAGATATTCCAAGAGCATAACGCTACGGATCGCCAGGCGCTCAAGTACGCTTCCGCTAATCTCGCCAAGCAGATCAATGAATTCGATCATCTGGATGATCGCATTGGTACCAATATCCTGTCAATCTTCTCCAACCTCGGACTGAGCCAGGAGGGGGACACGGATACCAAGACCTTAGGCGAAGAGTTTAGGAAGGTGATGAGGGTGTACACCAGGCCATATGGATATCACCACGCTCCGCCGCTTGATGAGTGGGCGGTACCCGGTCTCGCAAAGGACATCGCCGAGCTCACACTCGGTCGGATTCAAGCTACACGTACAGAGCGCATAGGCGAAGATGACGACGAAACACAGAAGACGGCTACGCCTGGATCTGAATCGACAGTCCCCACGGTCTCAAGGACGGCTCTCGAGAAACAGCTGCGGAGGGTCATCAGGTCACGTATCAAGTCAATTGAGGAGCACGAGATCAGAGTGTGTGACGCGCTGACGTTCTCTACAGAACTAGCGTCAGCGACGGAGGGGGTGAATCCTGGGAGTGGAACTAGTGGCGGCGCCTAGCCTAAGCGACGAAGTATGCGACAGCTCTGTACGTCGATGAATGCTTTCCTTTCACATTCGAGCGGTCAGCAGGATGACGTACGTGAGTACGTTCTAGGAGCACATCTACTGAGACGTGTCCAGACTCTAGGGAGTAGGGACTTTGCATGTCAGAGTGTTAGCACTTTGCGATCGGCCGCAACTTCGACCTCCCATTCATCGCCAGATCCTCTGCGCTCTGCGCCTCGATCTGTCACTTATCAGTCACAATGACACGAGTAATCTGACCCCTGTATGACGAGGCATCGTTTCAGAAGACTGACAAAAGGAGACTTGCAAAGGGACTAAATTCGTGCTCACCTGCTGACGTACCAGCCAAATTCGATGGAGGGGTTCAAACGCCAAGACGCCTTGGTGCGACACTGCGACTGCAGCAGCAAGCCATGCTGCCGCTTGGCTGCCATATATACTCTTCTGGACACTTGGCACCGACAGACCCCACCCCCCCC